>JRUC01000017.1:0-71233 GCA_000806385.1 Leptographium procerum
GCTCTAGGAAGCTCTTCCGTTTCCTGATAAAAGAGTGTCAGTGATTTTGAATTGTTTGTTTCTTTTGCGAGTAGATGTAGAAGAAGTTTTCTTCTTTTTCTGACAAAATAGAAGAAGAAGAAAAACGAGAAAGGGAAGAAAAGAAAGAAAAGAAAGAAAACAGCCCAAACACCACCACCATGGGATCTCTCGAGAAGAAGCGCTTCCGGATCGGCGTCGATGTCGGAGGCACCAACACAGATGGTGTGATCCTGGACCCGACGCGTGCAGACGAGGCCGACAAGGGCATCCTGGCCTGGCATAAGGCGCCGACGACGACGAACCCGAGCCTGGGCATCAGCGAGGCCATCACGGCCATGTTCCGGGAGGCGCAGATCGCGCCCGCCGACGTGGCCAGCGTGACCATTGGCACGACGCACTTTGTCAACGCCGTGGTCGAGCGCGACGCCCGGCGGCTGTCGCCGGTGGCTGCGCTGCGCCTCTGCGGACCGTTCTCTAAGCACTCGCCGCCCTGCGTCGACTGGCCCGACGACATGCGCGCGCTCATCCTGCAGCACCACGCGCTGCTTCCGGGCGGGCTCGAGGTCGACGGCGCGCTCATCAGCGACATCGACGAGGCCGCCATCCGCGCCGAGTGCGCTGTGATCCGCGCCAAGGGCATCCGCAGCGTCGTCGTCACCGGCATCTTCAGCCCCATGGACACGGCCGCCCGCCAGGAAGAGCGCGCCGCCGCTGTCGTGCGGGCCGAGCTGCCCGGCTGCGACGTCGTGCTCTCGCGCGACGTCGCCAACCTCGGCTTCATCGAGCGCGAGAACGCCGCCATCCTCAACGCCGCCATCCTCGCCTTTGCCCGCAAGACCATCCGCTCCTTCCACGAGCCCGTCCGCCGCCTCGGCCTGCAGTGCCCCGTCTTCATCACCCAGAACGACGGCACCATCCTGTCCGGCGACATGGCCGCCCGCCTGCCCATCCGCACCTTCTCCAGCGGGCCCACCAACAGCATGCGCGGCGCCGCCTTTCTCGTCGGCAGCAGCAGCGCCGGCAGCAAGACCGAGGAAAATGAGCCCATCATGGTCGTTGACATCGGCGGCACAACCACCGACGTCGGCCTGCTGCTGCCTAACGGCTTTCCGCGCCAGCAGGCCGCCTACAGCGAGCTGGCCGGCGTGCGCATGAACTTTTCCTGCCCCGACATCAAGAGCATCGGCCTTGGTGGTGGCTCCATCGTCCGGCCCGCAAGCGACGACGAGAATGGCCGGAAGTCCATGACGGTCGGCCCCGACAGCGTCGGCTACAAGCTGACCGAGGAGGCAGTCGTGTTTGGCGGCAGCGTACTGACGACCACCGACTGCACCGTTATGGCGGACCCGGCCCGGGTCGTGATCGGAGACCCGGCCCGGGTCCAAGGCCGGCTGACCGAGACCGAGTTGGCTGCCTACAAGGCTATTGTCCGCCAAAAGCTCGAAAAGGTCATCGACACCATGAAGACGTCGCCCGCCGACCTTCCCGTGCTGCTGGTCGGTGGCGGCGCCGTCATCGCGCCCGACGAGCTTAAGGGCGCCAGCCGCGTGCTCAAGCCGCAGTGGTCGTCTGTGGCCAACGCTATCGGTGCCGCCATCGCCCGCGTCAGCGCCGTCGTCGACACCGTCAAGTCCACCGAGGGTACCTCAGCCGCCGCCCTGCTCGCCGACATCTCCCAGGACGCCATCGCCCAGGCCGTCAAGGCCGGTGCCGCTCCCGACACGGTCAAGATCGTCGAGATGGAGACACTGCCGCTGCAGTACATTGCCAACAAGTCGCGCTTCATCGTGCGGGCTGCCGGTGACTTTGACTACTCCCGCGCCGACCTGGACACCGTGGTGGCGGGGGGCGACGACGAGGAAGAAGATACACACCAGGAGATGGATCAGTACGAAAAGAAAGCAGGCACCAAGACAGACTCCAAGACAGACACGGCGACGGCCGACGGCAAGGCTGTGACGTCACGTGATGCCATCGACATGGACAACTACCGGCCGACGGTGAAGCAGCGGGTGTGGTACGTGAGCGAGACGGACCTGGGCTGGATCTCGTCGGGCTGCTATATTCTCGGCACCGGCGGCGGCGGGTCGCCATACCCGCACATGATCCGGCTGCGCCAGATGCTGCGGGCCGGCGCCGTCGTGCGCGTGGTCAGCCCGGACGACCTGGCCGACGACGCGCAGGTCGGCACGGGTGGTGGCATGGGCTCGCCCACGGTCGGCATCGAGCGGCTTCCGGGCGACGAGATGCTCGAGGCCCAGCGGGAGCTGTTCAAGATCTGCGACCGCGCCGCCACCCACATGATCGCGCTCGAGATCGGCGGCGGCAACGGCCTGCAGGGGATGATGCTGGGCGCCACCGGCTTTCTGGACCTGCCCGTCGTCGACGGCGACTGGATGGGCCGCGCCTATCCGACCAAGTGGCAGACCACGCCGGTCGTCTTCAACGAGCGCTCGCCCATCTGGTGCCCCATCGCCATGAGCGACGGCAAGGGCAACGTGATGATCATGCCGCGCGCCACGTCCGACCTGCAGGTCGAGCAGGCCTTCCGCGCCGCCCTCAGCCAGATGGGCTCCCACACCGGCTGTGCCGAGGCCCCCGTCTCCGGCGCCGAGACCCGCCGCTGGGTCGTCGAGCACACCATCTCCCAGGCCTGGCGCATCGGCCGCGCTGTCGACCGCGCCCGCCGCCACAACCGCGTCGACAGCGTCGCCGAGACCATCATTGCCGAGTGCGGTGGCCCCTCCGCCGCAAAGGTCATCTGGAAGGGCAAGATCGTCGGCGTCGACCGCACCTTGCGCATGGGCCATGTCTACGGCGAGTGCATCATCGAGGGGGCGGATGTTGCTGACTCAGCAGATGGCGCCGTGGATGATGGCTCGGCCGACGACGACCACCAACGGCCCCTTCTCTTTGTCGGCCGCGTCAAGATTCCGTTCAAGAACGAGAACATTGGCGTCATCCGCATCCCCGAGGACGGAACCCCGGCAGACGCAAAGGAGCGCCAGCAAGACGTTCTGGCCCTGGTGCCCGACCTCATCTCCGTCATCGACGCCCAGAACGGCGAGGCCATCGGCACGCCCGAGTACCGCTACGGCCTGCTCGTCATCGTCCTCGGCATCGCTGCCAGCGACCGCTGGACCGGCACTGAGCGCGGCATCTCCATTGGCGGCCCCGATGCCTTTGGCTTCAACCATCTCAAATATGATCCTCTGGGTACGTACATCAAGCCCAAAAGCGTCATTGACGAGTATGACAGCGCATAAGATAGACTTGAATATAATATTGAATATCTTGACTATCTTGACGATCTTGACGTTCTTGACGATCTTGACGATCTTGACGATCTTGTGGTCCAGCTAGAGAAAAAAACTTATGTAAAAGGGGAAGTGTAGAAGAGGAAAATATGTAAAAGAAGTAAAAAAGTATATACAGATGTCTGATCTCAGATCAAAAATGCCTCGCCACTAAAACGACAACGTCTGCCCAGCGCTAGCGACCACAGAGCTCTTGACGTTGGCAGAACCCAGCAGGGTGTAGTCGTACGGCACGCTGGTGAGGGTGCCTTCGTCTGCCGTGTTGCTGGATCCGCCCAGATCGACGTCGTTCACGACCGCATAGCCCACCTCGTCGCTGTCGGCCGAGTAAATCACCTTGCTAGTCGAGTCTTCAAACACGGACGACTCAATCAGCAGCTGCGCGCCCATGCGTGTGTTGATACCATCGTTGACGGAACTGTAGTATGAGCTGGGATGGTGTTAGCAAGGGCGTATGAGTGAGGCGCATATACATGAGGTGTACGTACTTGAAGATGTGCCCAGTTCCAAAGCGGTAAGACGGTCCCCGGCTGTTGATGTTGCTCCAGTAGTTGTTGGCATACGTCACAATCAGATGGCCAGTGTCCTCGTCTGCGTTGCTGTCCGAGTGGCCCACGAGAGACGCCTTGTACTGTTTGGAGTCAGCCAATGTTCTCTTTGAGCATCCCAAAGGAATCAATGCTTACGTGATCATGAAGATATGTGTTCGAGATGGTGACGTAGTCGCTCGCGTGCGTCACGTCCATGAGCCCATCGTAGTAGTCCTTGCCGTGGTTCCGGTCGCTCGAGAGATCACAGTGGTCTACCCACACGTTTGTCGAGGCCTGGATCCCAATCGCGTCGCCGTTCTTCGCCAGCACCTTGCTGATCTTCATATTGCGCACGATCACGTTTGAAACGCTCTTGATGTAGAGGCCGACTCCAGTGAGAGCTAGCAAATGGGTGAAGAATTCAGCAACTTATCTCATCGATTCTTTGTACGCAGATCCGTAGTTTCTTAAAAAAGGGGGGTTATCACTTACAGCTGCCCGACGCACCGACAATCGTTTTGTCCGATGCCACCCTCACCTTTACAGCCCCCGTGATGGCACCATCAACGACAATCACCATCGCGTCGTCAGACGTGGCCGCAGCCGTGAACTGGGCCAGAGTCGACACCGTCGTCGTTGTGCCGCCTGCACCGCCAGTGGTTCTGTCCCGTGTCAGTATTAGTCGTGCGTCTTTCGCGCCTTTTGAGGAAGTTGCAGATCTTACCCGCCATTCTCGGAAGCATAACCAATGTCGCAGGCGTCCGTAATGGTGGCTCGTTTTTGAACCGTCCGACGGCGCGGCGAAACATAGCCCTCGTGAGTTCGGGTCGGCACTGCCACCACAAGCGATGCCAGCATGGCAAAGGAGGATGCGATTGAGAGCTTCATTTCTTTTTATTTTATTTTATTTTTTGGGGGGGGGGGACGAAGATAGACTAAGCACAGCTTGTAAGTGAATGACGTGGTATTTTTTGGGTCAGGGTGATGGTGGCCGAGAAAGGTGAAAAAGAATTGAAATAGAAAACGAGTGTTGAAAATAAAAACGAGTGGAAGTGAAAGCTGATGGGTTGGAAGATACAATTAGAAGAGGCTCTGGAGAAGAAGACAAGGCCTTTTTATACAACCTCTTATGTCCCGCTCACGACGATGCCAAGAGAAGATGCCAAGAGCTGCTGTTGCGTGTCGACCAGGGCGACGAAATTGAAGGAACTCATCCAGCGATATCTGCGCATCTCTGCCGGGTGGCATTCGAAGCTGCCAAGCCAGAGCCGACGACAGACTTGATAAAAAATCATCCGACATCGACTAGCAGCATCTGATGTGTCGCCGCCATTGTTTCCAGAAAAGCTTAAACATCGTACTGTCCCCTGTGTCGTCGGCGCCAAAGCACGCGGGCTGCAATGTAGGCCTTTGCCAAGACGGAAAGCCACGTAGCGGTATTTTTTGGTGTGTTTTTGAAACGCAGAGACCACAAATTTATCTGGGCCTCTGAAATTATGCCGCGCAGCGAGTACATTCGATTACAAGGCCAGCAAAACTCGTTTATAAACGCGCATGTGCTCCAGGATGTAGGAGAGGCTGTCAAACGGAACAGTAAACCTACAGCAGTGGGATCTGATGCCAGTCCGATAAAGCCGCCGTCTGGTGTCTCTGAAACAAGAGAAGCATTGACGATTTCGGATCCTCAAAACAATCTCGTGACTCTACAGGGACATCCCTGACAGACGTTTCGAAACAAAACTACGATGGGTCGCTCCACCCCGACCCAAAGTTACTACTAATACAACCTCGGGGTTCGAGGTATTCAAATCTGGCAAGCAACGGAGTACATCCTATGTAGTAGAGGTGCCATGTTGCAGATTAGGCGCCAGTCGCAACTCTAGGATGAAAGTCGTACGAAGCAACTCACCTTTCTAAGCTAGACAAATGGACACGGCCATTCTTTCCGGTATCAACCTAATTAATTCATTTTCTGGTGCATACAGCACGCGTTTAAAATTCACCACCGGCTTGCTCAAACCTATAATGTGGCTTTGGCACACTACTTTTACGTGGAACTCTGCATTGACAGTGACACATTCTCGTTTTCATAACAATTGTATATACACAATGAAGAGCAAGGTAGCTGGCCAGTGCCAACTCCTCTTTCATAACCAGAGCACGCTGAAGCAGGTCAAAATAGACAGGAACAAAAAAGAAAACACATCCCAGACGGAGCTCTATCTAGAACTTGTTCTGGTTGGCGTTGCTCATGAGCATCGTGTTGTCCGGCTTGTACTTCTTCGACAGCAGGCGGACGTTGTACTCGACGTCCAGGCTGGCGCCCTTCGGGTCATCCACGGCCGGTTTGAAGTGCAGCAGAAGATCGTCCTTGACAGCGCTAACCGTGTCCGTCTCCAGGTACGGGTCGTCGCTCGGGTACAGCTGCGCTGTCACGCCAATGTAGTCGTCGTGCGTGATCATCATGTGAATGTGGGCCGGGCGGTACGGGTGGCGGCCGGTCATGCGGAGCAGCTCAGCCGAGGGCCCCGTCGTGTCGATCGCATACTCGGTCGGCTTCAAGCAGTAGAACCAGAACTTGCCCTCCTCGTTCGTGCGGAACTTGCCCCGGAGGTTGTGCACCGTCTGGTTCTCAGGATCAAACACGTCGTACTTGCCGTTGGTGCTGGCCTGCCACATATCGAACACAGCGCCTCCGATGCCCTTTCCGGTCTCGGCATCCTTGATCTGACCGTGGAAGAAGGTGAGCTGGCCGTCCTTGGGCATGTTCTGGATCACGCTGGCGCCGAGCTCGCGGAAGGGCGTCGTCGGCGACCAGAAGGGACCCAGGATGGCGGATGACGTGGGCGTGATGCCCTCGGGGGTGACAACCTTGTGGTTGATCTCGTCGACGAGACTACCAGGGAGAGCGAATCCGTTAGTAACGAAAAAAGTAGCATGAGCAGGGCCATAAGGTTGCAAAATGGGAGACTCACGATTCAATACCCAGGATATCGCACACTCGCCATGCCTCGTTGCGGTTTTTCTGGTACGCCTGGCCGATGGAGTTGACATAGTTGACACCAATCACCCACTCTTCCTGCGTCAGCTCGACCTCCCGGCAGAAGTCGTGCATGTGCCGGATCAGCGACGTGAGAATCTCCCGGTGTCTCGGCTTGGTCTCCGGGCTCATCAGGCCAATGACGTGGTCCGTGAAGTTGGGGTCAAATTTGTCGGTCCCCTTCTTGGCGCCATTGGCCGTTGCTCCGTTGGTTCCGTTTGAAGCCATTGTGTGTGAATGATTGCGTCGGTGCAAGATTTTGTTGCAAGGAACAGACAGTCGATGTCAATGTCAATGTCTTAGCTCACTTTTCACATAGGACAGAGCACCGGGGACAAGCCAGGTTATAAAATAGACCTCGCCGTGGGAAGCTTCGGGCCAATGGTCAGGCACAGATTACAACTAGCGGAAGCAGGAAGAACTTTGGCCATGCATGGAGTCAATGATCTTATGATACAGGCGTAAAAATGCGGGGGACATCGCTAGAGCTTAGCGCTAGTTCCAGTAGGCTGCTGGAGAAACAAATTCCCACCGGCTGGGTTGCTCTGGTCCTGCGGGAAAAAGGTAAAGCCGCTGGACCATTCCCGGCTAAGCCGTTTCGTCGCCTCTCTTTAGGCTTTTGCCCGCGTGCCGACGTTCTCGCAGTACGGGGAAAGCCTTAGCATGCAGCTGCCCTTCTTGCCCCCCAAGATATGGCCATTTTAGCTGGTGCTAACGCAACACGCTCTAGCAAGCAGAGCCGGCAACCAAAACCGGCAGAAAAGGGTAAAGGTACTTCCACGCGGGGCCTGCGACGTCACGGAACAGGGCTAGAGCCGAGAGCGACCCCCGGCAGGAAATGCCTTACCCCGTATGATGTCAGCTGCAGGTGAGGCCAAGAGCCTTAAGGCAAATACAAAAACAACTGCTCTGCAGCGCGATGCCGTCCGAGACACCGAAAGGAGTTGGTCGCTGCACATATGGTCACGTGATGTATGGCCATTTTTCGGGGCTGTCTGGCGGGTCAACTTTTTCCCGCCGCTGATTGGCCGACCCATCCGTCCTTGAAGCGATTCGCGGCCCTGGCCAGCATTCTCTCCGAGGCGCATTCTTTCTTTCCGTCTTCTACATTTTAATGTACGTCTGAAGCATTGCGTAAAATATGATAGCGAAAATTTATGCTACAGGAAACGGGAATCATTGCGATGCTCAAGGCTGGGATCGTCAGCAGAGAACATACCAGTCCTGGCAGGTCTGAAACAGGTGCTGAAATAAACGTAATCTCAACGAAAGACACATAGTCAACACTGCTTGAGTTCTGCCTAGCGGCGGAGGTAGAATTTGCATGCACCCATCAATTTCTAAGTCTGACTTGCCTTGTGATGCGCTTAGCATTCAAGTGCGGTCCAGTTTGGCAAGGTCTGCCGCATTCTGTCGACAGGTGGTTTACCCTCCTCGGATTCCACTTTTCATATTCAGTGCTCAGTTAGTTTACGACGAGATTTGCTTCTTCTCTTGTAAGTCAAATCCCAGCCTATCTTGCGGCAGATTTTCCTTATATGTTCCATCCAGACAGCCCCGGGCAGCCACATTCATAGTAAAACTAGAACACACTCGCAAAGTCTGGCGCAAACACAATGGCCGTAACAGCAGGTGCAGCACTAGTATTACTGTTTGTAGGTTTCCATACAGAACAAGTCAAGAAAGATAGCTCGCGGCAAAGCGAAGAGAAATTGTTAACTAACAATCGTTTATGCCAGCCAACATGTAGTTGACTGTACTAACCTACTTGTTGTCCGGGCACTCATGGCCGTCTAGGTCGGCTGAGAATGTCGAAGACGCACCTTTTTTGCTCTATTTCCAGGATTGCAGGATTGCCGGTGGCCAGACGGCTCGAATTTGGCAATGTGCCTGGTGCCTGGTCCCAGACGATTTGAGACCGGTCGCGTATCCTTGTGCCCACCAGAGGGCTATCTGTAACGACCGCAGTCCGAAGATATACAATCAATTACCGGTGCTCTAAACCATGGGGTATGTCCGTAGACGATAAATTTGATTGTATCGCATTTCTGTTGCCTACTATGACTAACCACGGATGGCAAAGTCGAAAACAGAACGAACGAACGACAGGCAGGATCACGAGACAGCAATAAGGTACGCGAGTAGAAAGTCATCTGGCTCGCTCTTTTCATGTTTCCTTCCATCCAGCAAGTGCTCCACTCTTTGAGCCTTTCTGTCCGAGTTGGCCTATTTCATTGGACAAGAAGGCGACGGTGCCTTGCCTCTCAATCAATTCGAACGTGCAATTGTGTTATCTCGAGCTAAATGACGCCACCATCAGATAAACTATCCGTATAAGACAGCAGCCGACAAATCCGGACCCTCGGCAATCTTTACGAGTACGGCACAGCATTATCTAGAGTATCCGTTCCGCTCCCGTTTTATAGTATTTTGCTAGCATGGCCTCGCCACCGCCTAAGAAGCAATGGATCCTCAATGCGTTTGCCATGAGCACACCCAGTCACCTTGCAGCAGGTAAGATATCCCGTACCATCTTCTGCTTGAGTCTCTACAGTGGTCTCGGCTGATCGGCTAGGACTGTGGAAGCATCCGCGTAACCGCGCGGCCGAATACACGGATATCGAGTACTGGACAGACCTGGCCAAGGTCCTCGAGGCAGGAAAGTTCCACGGCCTCTTCCTGGCCGACGTGCTGGGCCACTATGGCGTCTACAAGGGCCCCTTCAACGTGGATCCCAGCCTGCCGGCGGCAGCGCAGTTTCCCATTTCGGACCCGATGTAGGTGGCAGCGAAAGCCTTTTTCAATGCCATCTTTCTCTTTGTACCTTAACTAAGCACGTCATCCAGGCTACCGGTGTCCGCCATGGCCGCCGTAACCAAGCATCTCTCGTTTGGCATCACCGCCTCTACCACGTATGAGAACCCGTTCTTGCTGGCCCGCCGCTTTGCCACGCTGGACCACCTAACAAAGGGCCGTGTTGCCTGGAATGCGGTGACCAGCCACTTGGCTCCCGCCGCGCAAAACCTCGGCCTGGACAAGGAGATTGCACACGACGAGCGGTATGAGATTGCCGACGAATTCCTCACCCTGACGTACAAGCTCTGGGAGGGCACGTGGCGCGACGATGCCGTCGTCAAGGACACAAAGACAAAGCAATATACCGTTCCGGGCCGTGTTCGGGCTATCAACCACCAGGGGTAGGATAACCATTCGTGCAGCCTGCATTGTTTCCCCCAAATGGTGGGTGGGTAAAGTGCTAACACAGTACAGAAAGTACTTCAAGTCGGCTGGCCCTCTCACCACTGAACCGTCCATCCAGCGGACGCCCTTTAACTTCCAGGCCGGCGCTAGCAAGGCGGGTAAGGCCTTTGCCACCAAGCACGCCGAGTGTATGTTCCTGCCAGGCATGACGCCAGAGGCCGTCCGGAAAGTGGCCGACGATGTGCGCCAGCAGGCGGCCGAGCAGGGCCGCGACCCGTCGACGCTCAAGCTGATTGCCGGCATCGTCGTCATTGTCGACGAGACGGACGAAAAGGCCCGGGCCAAGTACAACGAGTATCTGTCGTACGCAGACTACGACGGTTCCCTGGCCCTCTTTGGCGGCTGGACCGGCGTCGACTTTGCCCAGTGGGACGACGACGAGGACTTTTCCTTTGCCGGGCCCGGCTCCATCCAGAGCATGATCTCGTCGTGGACGGCTACGGTCCCGGGCACCGACGGCGTGCGCTGGACTAAGCGCCGCATCGCGCAGGAGCTCGCCATCAGCGGCGCCCACGGCCGCTTTGTCGGCTCGCCCAAGACGGTCGCCGACGCCCTGGAGCGATGGGTCGACGCGTCCACCGTGGACGGTTTCAACCTGTCATACGCCGTCAGCCCGGGCGACTTTGAGGACGTCGTCCGCTGGCTGCTACCTGAGCTCAGGGCCCGCGGCGTCTTCTGGGACGACTATGTCGCGAGCACGACACGGGAGAACTACCTGCAGGACGGTCTGGGACCGAGACTCCGGGACGACCATCCAGGGTCGCAGTACAAGTGGAAAGCCGAGTAGAAGAGTGAGGATAGATAAAAATAAAAATAAAGGAATAACAATGAAAACAGACTGAAAAAATCCCGAAAAACTCATGAGCATAACCTTTGGCTGCGACCTCATACAATGAGTTCATAAATGTGTTTCGTTGAAATCAGGGCCACACTGTCCTATTGACGATAGCTGTAAGCTACTGTCCTCGCTCTTGGGCTATGTCCACAATGCCATAGGTGCTGGAAGGACCCACTCCTTCATCATCCAATGGCTAGATGGCCGAGCGGTTAAGGCGCTAGCTTCAGGATTCCTGGAACTTGCTAGTGTGGAAACACGCGTGGGTTCGAGTCCCACTCTTGTCAGCATCTTTTTTTGGGGGGGTCGTTTGTTTCTTTTTTGGGAGTTACTCCCGGCCGGTCTTTCCTCGTATGTCAATGCCAGGCTCGCAATTAAAGAACAGCGAACAGTCCAAGAAAAACAACGGTTGAAGAAAATAGGATATTTGGTACAGGTCTACTTTCTATTGTTCACTCTTCCAAAATCGCCTACTGCAGCTCGAAGCCGCGTTCGTGCAGCACCGGCCGCAGTTCGTGTCGTCCTTCCATCCCCTCTTCTGTGGCTGTGCGCAGAGTCGACTGGGCCGTCCACCTCGGCTTGTGGGAGCGCTTCTGGCGACCATTGAAGGCCTGAATCGCCTGGTTGTATGTCTCGAGATGCTCGGCCTGGGCGCCGTCGTCCCAGCGCTCATGGTGAAGCACCTCGGCAGCCGGCAGGCGCGGCTTGACTTCGGTGGTGCTGTCTGGGCGGGGGACGCCTAGGGCCAGGCCGAAGATGCCGACGGCGCGGTCAGGCAGGCCGAGCAGCGCGGCTACCTCGCGCGGCCGGTTGCGGGCCGCGCCCACGTAGCAGCTGCCGAGCCCGAGCGCCTCAGCGGCGACGACAGCGTTCTGCGCAGCAAAGGCAGCGTCCAGCGAGGCTGTCAGGAACATGTCGGTGTATGCGAGCGACGCGCCCGGCGGTTGCTGCTCCGTAGCCGCCACCGCGCCCAGCCGGTGCAGGTCGGCGACGAAGACGAGGACCAGCGGCGCCTGCCGGATAAAGTGCTGGTCGGCGCTGAGTGTCGCCAGCTGCGACTTGCGCTCCGCGTCTTGAACCGCCACCACGCTCCACGTCTGCAAATTGCAGGACGAGGGCGCGCTCTGGGCCGCCGCGATGATCACATCGAGCGCGCCCGCCGGTAGCGGGGTGTCGGGGACAAAGTGCCGCACAGACTTGTGCGCCAGCAGCGTCGCCAAGGCCGGTCTGTCCACAGGCAGCATGGCGGCGTCGAGGGAAGTAGCAGCGGCGGCGGCAGCGGCGGCGGCCGGAGAGGTGCCATTGCCATTGCCATACCGGGTGGCAATTAGGGCGTCGAGATCTAGAGAGCTAGACATGGTGGCAGCAATGACAAGACAAGGCAAGCTGGCTGGCTGCTGGGCGAGGTCGGTAAAATTGAATTGCTTTACCAGAAGAAGCTCCGGCGGGCAAGCTGTCTCGGCAGATTAAATCTGCTTTGACGATAAACCGGAGTAGGCCGAATGGCGCGATGCGATAAGCCTGGCAGCGGGCGACCGAAACGGTCTGTCCTCGATTTGGAATAGCCGGGTAGGTAGCGTGGGAAACTATCCGAGGCGATGGGGCAGGCGGTGGGTATTGTTCAAGGAGCCACATAAGAGGAAGAAGAGGGGACGAGAGAAGGGGGAAGGGAGAAGAAGAAGAAAAGAATGAGAGATACTGAAGAGAGATAGGTAGGTAGGTCATTTTGGGACATCAGTCAAGAACTCATCGCATTGTTGACACGTCCAGCCCTGTCTTTCTTTATTCTCCCGTTGGCTCGATATCGTACTCCACATCTGTCCGGATGACGTACTTTGCACCCTTGCGCACCCCCGTTCCTTCGTGCAGCAGTGCCCCGTGCGTCTGGCCGTGCGGGAATATGGCCACAGCGCCCATGACGGGCCGAACAGGATACGCATTGAGCGTGCCTTCGAGTGCGGCCGGCAAGAAGAACGTCGTCTCCCCGCCCTCAAACTCGTCGTTCAGGTAGACCAGAAAAGTGAAAAAGGAGCTCTGCTTGTTTCCCTCTGGCGACGCGTCGTAGACGTACTTGTCGTCTGCGAAGATTCCTGAAGGCGGCCAGGCGCCGTCGATGTGGCTTCGGTACTCGGCACCGGGGACGTAGCGGTACACGCGGAAACGTCGATTGATGCCTCGGGCGACACGGCCGTCGAGCGTGGCTGGCACAAACGGTGATATCCGCGCCCAGAGCATGTCGTGGAACGCGCTGTCGACAATCCAATAGAAGTTGTGGGCCAGGATGCTGACGTCTCCGTCCTCGCGCACGGGGGAGTCGGGGAGAAAGCCGACGCTCTCACCCGCGGCGATTATGGCCTTGCACTCGTCAGGGGACAGCACATTGGTCGCCACGCCCAGCCCCGGAACGACAGGATGGGCCTGGTAGGTGATATGTGGGGACTCCGGCGAGAGAGGCACAGCATTGGGGGCGGAGGTGTAGAGGATGGCGGGGTGGTGGTTTGGCGGCTTGCGCTGCGAGCCCTCGGTGATGTCGATGATCCGCAGGGACTCCCGCAGGGTGCCGTCGGTGGTTGGCGAGCTCGGCGCCAGCTTCAAGATGCTTCCATCAAGAACAGAGTCGTAGACCTGGTGGGGTGTTTGTGTAGCTGAGGGCTGCCGCAGGTCCCATACTTTTTGCACGTTGATGGAAGGAGAGTTGGACGACTGGCGCACGGCGTCGAGGTTGGCGTCGACGGGGCCGATGGTGCGGAGGACTGCATCGACGACAAGCAGGCGCTCCTTTTCCTCGCCCGCGCGCTCGGCTGCAGCCCTACTGCACGCAGGCAGCGTCGACAGGCCGCTGACAATGTCGAGGTCCCGCACCCAGCGGCACAGGGCTCCCAGCTTGGGCTCCTCTCCGCGGATTCGCATCTCTGCCAGCAGGATCCGAGCCTCCATGAACTTTCCGTCTGCGAGCGCTCCGGTTATTCTGGCCGTCAAATTCGTGCCTGCTCGCACACAATGGGTTAGCAAACCTGTCTCAAGCGTCTGATGTCTTCTCTCGAGAATCCGCTTCTTTCGGTGATAATCTGCACATACCAGCAGCATTGACGCCCGTGGTGCAGGCTTGCCGAAACTCGTGGGCGGCCACCCGCAGGTCTCGACATGGCCTCGACTTGATCAGCCCGGGATAGGACGACAGCGCCTTCAGCGTGTCGACTGTGATCTCGAGCTCTTCGGTGGAAATGACCGTCTGCAGGCTCCTCGGCTCAAACTGCTCGTCGCTCGGCGGCGAGATGGGCCGCGCTGTCTTTGAAGGCCGCGCATCGGGCCGGCCTTGCGTCTGCGCCTTTCTCTTTCGTGCGGAAGACCTGACCCCCATGATGCAAGTCGTGGCCGTTGCTGGTTACCACGAACAGAGACGCATGTGGAGCTTGAGATTTTCCAAAGTCAGACCATCGGAATACGCCGCTATTAGCGCAGGATGTGGCTGTCTAGGGACCAATGTTTATCCGTACCGAGTCTGGAACAGTCGACCAGAGTACGGCGCCGACGACACGACTTGTTCAAAAGAGTGGTCAAGCACATTGACCGAGGGAAAAGGAAGAAAAAAAATAGATTCTATATATTCTGTGATATGAGATGAGTGGCTCGAGTTGCACCTACCATAAAATCATCCAATTAAAAAAAGAAATTCGTC
Organism: Leptographium procerum; assembly: GCA_000806385.1. Taxonomy (NCBI): domain Eukaryota; kingdom Fungi; phylum Ascomycota; class Sordariomycetes; order Ophiostomatales; family Ophiostomataceae; genus Leptographium; species Leptographium procerum. The sequence goes on from JRUC01000017.1 coordinate 14,684, forward strand.
CTCCCCCGGGTGGGTTTGAACCACCAACCTTTAGATGGCTACAGTATAACAGTCTAACGCGCTATCCAATTGCGCCACGGGGGATTGAATTGTTTATATTGGCCCCAAATTCAGCTGGCGAAGGGAGTTTGACGACGCCAAATGCCTTGGCAATTGTTGATCAGGTCTGTAGCCATTTTATTGTGCGTAGTTCTCAAAGAGTGGGAAAATAAACTAGAAAGAGGAAGGTAGAGCTTACGGTGCCGGGAGGAAAAAGAAGAGTTAACGTCACATCTCGGGAGTGGTTGCGGTTCTGAAAGGATAAACTTGGACAATGAAAGCCGTGGCTGTCCTTGTCAATCACGAGGGCTATTTTTGGGCTGCTTTGATGCGACACTCTGGTGGGCTTTTAAATCGATCTGCTTACGGTGTACACTCTTATATATATATATATATATCAAAGTATTCGCCTGACATTTTGTAGTCTGGTATATGTCCAACAGTTACCAAATGCCACAATGTTGTCTCGGGAGATGCTGTCACAGCTGGCATGCCACGATACGGACATACAGCCGGCTTTTCGCCCGGCATAGTGGCTCAGATGTGTATAGGAAGCTTGACCATGGCCATGTTCTCGGATGTAATAGAGGGTGGCCGGCTTGGCCGTATCTCACCCTCATACGGCGACAGGCCTACCTTTGTCTCTCAGCATCGCAACTCGGCCTGTCCTTTGCGACCACACAATCCTTTGTCCATGTCTGTACTAATATTCGTGCCGCTTTCACTCTTTTCCGGTCCCACAAGCTCAAGTTTGTTTCTCAGTTGTATTATTTTCAAAAAAAAAAACCATGTATTCACTTTTTCGGCTTGCACTTGCGGCTCTGGCAGCTTATCAGAAGCAGCAGCAGTAGCAAAATATCGACATGTGGCCGATGGCAGTCACAGGCCGCATCGCGACTTTCATACACATACAGTGCGCTTGGCCACTACAAGCCGCCCTGACGCACCCGCAAGCAGCTTCTGCCTGCGCGTAATGACTCTCGGCGCGTCCATCACGTACAGCTTCCGCGTGGACCAGATGATGGGCGTAGCCAACGTGTCGGTTCCGCGCTGGATGCCGAACGTGGTGCGCGTCATCTGCGGCACCAACGATGCGTACCAGAGCTACGACGTCAACGGGACCGGGGCACGAATGGGCGCGCTGCTGGACTATATCTGGGGCATGGTGCCAGACGCAGTAGTGGCGCTGTCGACGCTGTTGCCGTAGGCCAAGAACCCGGTCGGGGTGGACAGCATCAACACGCAGTACCGGACGCTGGCGGCGGCGTACCAGGTGCAGGGTCGCAGGCTGGTCCTGGCTGAGCTGGGCGACGGCTGGATCTAGCAGAGCGACCTGGTCGACGGCGTGCACCACTTCGTATTGCGGGGCGTTGTGCTTAGCGGTACGCTGGGCCCCTACGACACGATCCTGCTTGCGCAGCTGGCCACCGGCACGGACACGGAGAGCACGGAGAGCGCGGAGAGTGCGAGGGGCGTGCGGGGCATGGCTCTGGACGAGCTGGTGTACTCATCGGGCGGACAGCTGTACATGCAGCTGAACCAGGGCAACGGGGCATTTGCACCGCCGGTACCGATCCGCACCAACGTGGCCTACGACGCCGAGGGATCGCGGTTCGGCGACATTGACGGCGACGGGCTAGACGACTACCTCTGCGTGGCTGCCGACGGCAGCGTGTCGGCGTCGCTCAACCGGGGCAGTCAGAACCCGCCCGCTTTCTCGTCCGTGGGCATCATCCGGGAGGCGCCATCTAGAGCGGCCGCTACCTACAGCTATAACCGCAGCAGCTGCGGCTGGGCGACATTGACGGCGACGGCCGCGCTGACCTGCTCTGGGTTTGACCGCGACACCGGCAGCACCCTCGTCTGGTACGACGACGGCCGCAACGCCAGCATCGACGACGCCTCCGCGCCCTCCAGCGACTGCACCCGGTCCTGGGTCCGGACCCAGGAGCCCGTCTTCTTCTTCGCCACCAGCCCTGTGCAGGGTGCTGCTGCCGCCGCTGATGCCCGTTATAAGTCTGCCCAACACCCTCTCTTCCACGTACGGCCATAAATACTGGAAAGCACGGGATCCCGTCCGCTCTCCCCTAGTTAAACCAGTAATCGGCGGATTAGTAGTTGGGTCGGTGACGACCAGCGAATACCCGCTGTTGTACGTTTTCTTTTTCCTCTTCATTTTCTTTTTCTTTTTCTTTTTCTTTTTCACTTTTTTTTTCTTTCTCCACCCTATATACGATGCAGGAGTGTCGGATATGTAAAGACACACTCTGGCTTTTGGTGCAGACCTTCTAGTGCAAGAACGAAAGAAGTTGATTTTTTCTCTGAGAACCAAAGTCTAGTTCACAAACGCCTGTCTATATATAAAGTCTCTGCTCTCAGGTCTAAACCGGCTTCTGGCTACCGTGCATGCACGGATGCCATGCCGCCACTCTCACCTGCCCATGTACAGGCCTCTTTTTCATATTCCTTGGTCTTGTATGAAATGGAGCAACATCACGTATCGGCCGTCTAGGTGCTTCGACGAACACATACCTCCACACGTGCGCCTAACGGCGGCCCGATCCCCACCGCATGGCTCCCGGCACATCAGGGTCGCTCTCGACATACTTGCACGTCGTAAAGGTCGTCCACAGCGAGCCAATGAAAGAGCCCCCCTGGCGGTGGTAGAGGTCGCCGACCACGGGCTTGATGGCCTCAGTTGCCTCCTCGGCGTAGTAAAAGGGAATACGACTGAAAAGAAATTAGAACATGGCGGTGAAGACAGAAAGAAAAAAGAATGCACTCACGGGAACAGATGGTGAGCAACATGAGTTCCAATAATGCCGTGGAAGATGTAGCGGTCAATGAAGCCGAAATCCCGGTCCACAGTGGCCAGAGCGCCCTTGACAAAAGTCCAGCTGTCGGGGTCGTAGTGGTGAACCTCGGGGTGGGTATGGTGGAGGTACGTGATGGCAACTATTTTTCATCCGGTCAGCATCAAAGGATCAGCGGCACAGTGCACAACTCTCAAATCAGGATGCACAAACCCAGCCAGTGGTGCACCCAGAGGTACGGGACCCAGTACAGCAGGAAGATGGTCTTCCAGCCGTACACAGCCGAGGCAAAGTGCAGGACGGTGCCGACAATGGCCAGGCCCAGGACCGACAGGGCGATAAAGGGCCGCTCACTAGGCCGGAAGACGGCGCTGGTGGGCTCAAAGTGGCTGACGCGCAGCCAGCTGGTCTCCTTGCGCTGCAGGCTCTCCTTGCCGGCGCTGGCGTTGAGGAAGAGGTAGACCTGCCAGCCGGCCAGCTGGTGGGCCACCAGGGTGAACAGCTGGTAGGCCGGCAGGTCCTCGAGCAGGTCTGGGTCCATCCACAGCGACGACGCGCGCGTGGCGTAGTGCTCGTCCTTTGTGCGCGGCACAAACGCCATGTCCTTGGTCATGTGGCCGGTAAAGCGGTGGTGGCGGTGGTGCGAGAACTTCCAGCTGAAGTAGGGCACGAACAGGAACGAGTGCGCGGCCCAGCCGACGACGTCGTTGAGGCCCTGGTGCAGGCTAAAGGCGCCGTGGCCGGCCTCGTGCGCGAGGATCCAGAGCCCGGTGCAGAAGAGGCCCTGCACGTAGCCGTAGACAATCCAAGCCGCCGCCCGCGCCCACGGATTGGCCACCAGCGGGATGTAGGTCAGCGCCGCGTAGCCCAGCGGCAGGATCACCGCCAGGTCACGCACCACGTAGGCCATCGACCGCCACACCGGCGGCTGGAAGCAGTGCGCCGGGATGGCATTGCGGATCGTGTTGATGTCGGGCAGCGGCCGCTCAGCCACGTCGACCACCTCCTCGCTATGCTGCCCTGCCTTGGACCGCTGCAGGAGTCAAGGGGAGTGTCAGCTCATGTGCTGCCCGTTTTTGAGGGGGGACATATTTTTGCTCAGCTAGAGGAGCAGCAAAAAGAACAAAACAGAAGAAGAAAAAAAAAGTAGACCTTCTTACCTGTTTGAGCTCCATGTCCGCCTCTGCGTTTCTCTGTGTGGTCGCCATACTGTTCGGTTGTTCGAGTAAAGCTTGCTGTTTTGCAAAGAATAAGAATCTCGACCGCTCCCGACTTTTAGTTTTATTTCTGTGGCCTCTCCAGAACAGGCAGGGGTATCGGGATAACACCCCCCCTCTACTCTGTCTCTCTCCCCTTACCCCAAGCAGTGCGTTTTCATTTTCTTCCAATCGATATTAGCAATCCCCGTGCGCAAGGGTTCCAATTGGCAGGATCTGGGGCGTCCACTGTCCATGTATAAATTTTATCTTCAGACCTTACTGCATGGGCTCTGGCGCGATCCACAGATCCACTCGGAAAAGTGCAAAAGTCGAAATTTCGGAGCCAAAATCTCAACGTATTTCGTACGGGCTCAACACATCCTCAAACACGGTGGAGGCCGCCTGGCACTACGCAAGCCGAAGATGACAGACTCTGGCGGTGGACGGCAATGCTAGTGATAATTTGAGCAATTTCAGTACGGCACTATGTACGTATCGTGCCATGCAACGAAGGACAAGCACGGCTCGGTGCCGAGGGATGGACCCAGTAACGTGTCAAGTTTGCTGCCAAGGCCAGTGCATACCGCTGTTCGGCGTGCGATCTCACAGCCTAAAAATAAAATAAAAAGCCGACTTTCACAGGGCGAGACGCCAAGACCGAAGGATCACATGTCAAACGAGAAAGGGGGGAAATAAGGGGAAACAAGGGGCCAGGAAAAAAAAATGGGTTCGTACGAAGAAGCGAAAGATAAAAGATACATATGTCAGCATTCTGGCCCGAGCCTTTCTATCAAGCACGTGCCTGCGATCGGCTGTCGGCGTATCTTATCACCTGTACGATAATGCGATAGCAGACGTACAAAATGTACAAAGTGTGCTCTGTTCCTGGCAGCTGCTGCACCAGGCCTGAATGGCTAAGGACCGACAAGGGTCTAAACAACTGGCAGGTTTGACAGCTTCGGTCTGGTCTGGCCCCACTACGTTGCGCCGTACGAGTAATACTCCAAGCAGAAGACAAGACCTTTAAAAAGGTTCTATTTGCGGGGAAGCTACGAGTCTGAATCGCGTCATCTGCGCCAATTGGCCTGAGCATGTCCTCTTGATACAGCAAATCGGAATCCATCGATATTTCGTAACATTGATTGTCTTTTTCTTTTCAATCGGCATTTTGCAGCCCGTAATTCCTTAGACGAGGCCGCGGACGCTGCGCAGCACACCCCGGTTTCCACCAGCAAAAATGCGGCGTGCGCAAGGATTGGCTGCCTGTTTCCCTACTGCCCCACCAGGCAGCCGACCCACTAGAGCTTAGCGTAGCTGCCTCACCAAACGCGCGAGAACTCACTCCGTCATCATCGATTCGTTCTTTATCATCATCCATCGTCTATCGGTTATCATCGTCATGACTTCCATTTCGATACCCTGACTCTTTTCTCCTGCCGCAGTGATCGACCTTTGGCCACCTTGGCCCTCCCGGTCTCTCCCCGACAGAACCCTCCCCATACTCTTTTCCTCCACCGTCCGAGATGGACTTCGATCCCAAACACGACCTGTCGCTCAATCTGCCGCTCAGCTTCCCCGGCGACGATGATGAAGCTAAGCCGGTAGAGACGGGCGCACGGCGGCCTTACCAGCAGCAACAGCAACAACAGCAACAACAGCGGTTTTCACCCGTGCCGCGATCCCGTGCAGAAGGGAAAGCCCCCGAACCGGCACCGCCACAGCCGTCCTTCACCGTCTACATACGCGTGCCAGCCCCGCGGAATGGCTTTGTCGATCCGCCAGATGTAAGATACGCCCCTCCAGGGCTCAAAGGCAGTCGGGAGACTGCAAGATGAAAGCATGGCTGACGGGTATGATGTCTATAGATCGACTGGAGCCAAGAAAAAGACGACGCGCTGTGGAAAATACTGTCGGGGGTGTCCAGGAACAATATTGACTGTACGTCGGCTGCATTTTGCTGCTCTGTGAAGCCGGTGCTTCTTCTTCTCTGCCCATCTGTCCGACCGCTGACAAGTTGTGTGCGCCCCCTCTCTCCCCTCCGGCAGGGCAGGATCTGTACGGCCATTTACGTCCCCGCTATGGAACCCTCTACCCATATTGTGCTCGCTTCGTCCTCCTCTCGTCCTCTGCTCACTGACACGTCTCTCCTTTCTTCTATTTCAGGGCGCACAGGTTCAACGCCACCGTCGAATTTCTCGTCATACAGGCCAACATCCTGACCGAGCGCCAGGTCTCCCAGGTCCGCGCCCAGACACGCAAAGTCGCCAGCCTCGGCGCACGTGACTCCCCCATCCACTCTCCTCTACTTCCGCCCGGTGAACGGCCCCCGTCCGTTGCCGGCGCGGCAGCCTCCCGCATTGCTACCGTGCGTGCTGCCACCCCGACTCTTACATCCGAGGCCCTGGGCAGAACGCTGTCGGCGGGTGGCGTGGCTAATGCCGCTGCGCGAGTCGGGAGCATCGGTGCCTCGCCTGCACCAGGCGGCGGCGGCGGCGGCAGCAACTCTCGCGGCGGCTCCCGGCGACAGTCTGAGGCGGTTGATGGAACAGCCGCTACCGCCGCCCCTTCTTCTTCTCCCGCGGCCAAAGCACCGGCAGCCCCCATCGATGGCCGTCCTCTCCGTGTGCGGTCTCGATTTGCTGCGGAAACCATCGATACTGCGCGCAGCCCGACACCCGACGACCAACGTGCGGCAGCTCAGCAAATGTCTGACAGGCGTCGTCTCCACCACCACCATCACCACCACCACAGATATGACAGCGAGGACGTTGATCCGCTGTCCCCCGTTGCCACATCGTCGCAGCTGTCGTCCGACTCGGACTCGGACTCGGACTCGTCCACGCCGTCCCAGCCGGTCATGTCGCGAATCTTTAAGCGGCCACCCGGCTACCCCCAGCAAGACGACTTTGACGCCAGGAGCAGCACAGACACGGCGCGGGCAGGCGGCAGGGTCGCTGGCAGATTCGGCGGCGCCGGTGGCCTCGGCATCATCTCAAGAGACTCGGCTGGCTCTGACGGCGGAGACGAGTCTGAGACACAGCCAGCCTTCCTTCCATTCAAGTCGCCCACGCTGGCCGCCACAATCTCTGGTCGGCCTGCTATGAGGATGCAAAAGGTGCGTATTTGGGGTGGAGAGTTGATGGGGAAAGAGAGGGGAAAAAAAAAAGGGATAGAGAGAGAGAGAGAACCCGGGAAAACAGGAAAGGAGGGCTGGCTAACGTTTTGTTCTCGACAATAGTCCACGTCGCCATCGTCCTCATCGGCCTCTGCATCTCCAACAGCCAAGACATTCAAGAGCGCAGCAGCTGCTGCTGCTGCCGCGGCCAACACGAGAGGCGCAGGTCAGACGGGAGCAGCTTCTGCGTCCGCGGCCTCAGTCTCGGCAGCCTCCTCCCCGGCGGCCGCTGCACGCCTTCACCCCTCGCGGCTGCCGGTGATGCGCTCATCGTCGTCTACACTGCATCACAACCGCAACCTCTCGGCTGGCCAAAGCCCTGGCGCCCGCCGGCATCCAGGCTACTCGCGCGAAGGCAGCGAGACCGGGACGACGCCCAGCATGGGCAGCAGCTTTAGTGACCTAGACGACGTCTCCTTGACTCAGTCGGTGCTAGACGAGGCCCTCGCCAGCAGAGTCGAGGACACCATTTCGACGCGGTCTGACACGCAGTCGTCGTCTACGAACATGGCCACGTCGTCAACTACAATGAGCCGGCGGTTCAGGTGAAAAGATTGTGCCGACACGGAATTGGGGCAGGCCAAGACGCCTACACCAGTGAAGGCTGCCAAGATGTTTCATTACCAGAGAGCTTCGAGCTTCGCCTTCTGTTGTACCCTTTGCTGCCGCGTCTTCGCGCTTGCCACACGGCGGAATTAACTGGACCAGGCCGTCTGACGGAATCCTGACAGAGATCGTCATCACCATGTACAGAGAGGCATAGGCTGGATGACCGACGGACCTGCGCGGAGCCAAGGCCAGATGTGGCGTGCCTTTCTGTTGGACATGTTGTTTTACGAAGACGGAAATGAGCGTTGGAAGAAACGGGAGTTGCGCAACGGTTAGGATTTTCATCCCAGTCATGGCCTGAGACTGGGCATTGATAGCCACCTACAGTAATTAAAGGCAAAATTACAGGCAGGATTGTAGCGGAGGTGCTAGCCGAGGAGACGTAACGATATGGGCCAGAATCAATTAGTAACTTACAAAAGTAGGCATAGAGACCGTTATAATGTTATTATAAAGGTTGTTTTTTTTGTTTACAGAAGCGGCGAAAGGCCCTCGCAATATCCCTGCATACAGTATGTATCACTTTTCCAAAAACTGTGGTATAACCAAAAAAAGGTTATCGCAAACAATTCTGTATTTGTAGACGGGCCGTGCACCTTCTTTTTTGGGGAGGTTGTTTCTCCTTCCAATTTTCTACTTCAAGTGGCTAGGAAACAGGCAGTGCTGGCTGGCTGGCTAACAAGCTGAAAAGGCTTGATAGACTGTCCGCGCACAGCGCGAGAAGGGATCTCCGTATTTTCCTTTTAAGGAAGCTACTGGGTCTTCTTCTACACCCGAGATCAATTCCGACCTGCAAATGGTCTTATAGGCCTTGTGCAAGACGTACCATTACATAATCACCAATGGCCTGCTATATGGCTGTCTCATCGAGAGGGTACACTGCGTTTTGTCCATTGTCCCGACTGTCCTGCTGGTTGTTCCGCTGACTGGCTCCTGCTGCTATTGTCGGCGCCATGCTCACTTTTTGCATGCTCACCCGTCGAAAACTCTCGCTTGCGTCGTTTGTCGTTGTCACCCTCCATGGCCTCTTCTTCGGCGTCTCCATCGCTCTGTCTGTAGCATGCTGCATATGGCACATTCCTGTTCAGCCATGGGCTGTTCCAAGACGGCTTCCAGACACACACGGCATTAACCAGACCGCACACATCCTCGTACAATCAAACGCCTACATCGGTCCTGCAGACCCCTTAAGTAGCATCTCGTACAGCCTCTGCCACCTCTCATACCAGTCTCCCCAGAAACAGGTGATCAAAGACCAGCTTGCTGAAGGTGTCCTGGCTTATCACAGCGCCAAATCTGAAAAGTTTTCAGTTTTTTGTTAGTATCACAAGAGAGAACAAGTTGTTGAGACACACAGAGCTCAGCATACCCATGACACTTGACAGAATCTCGTAGCTTTTCAGCTAGGCTGTGCAGGATCCCTACTTCCAGTCCCCCAAAGTGCGGCTGCGATCGGATGTGGCTCCAGGCCTGGACCGGCGTGACGTGGTCTACTGGGCAGAGTGTCGTCGACAGGTTAAGCAGCGAGTCGAGCATGCGCCCGGGCACCTGCGCGCACAGCGCCCCGCGCTCAGCAGACGACTGGATCGAGGACTCGGGGTACATGGCGGCCAGCTGCGCCGACGAGGTGAGAGCGTGGCACGACGCCTCATCAGGCTTTTCAGGGTCGCCATGCAGGTGTGGCAGACAAGGGCTCTCGAGCCTTGGTGATGCGATGTGAGCGGTACGCCTTGAATGAAGGTGGGCGAGAGACTAGTAGGATTACGAGAAGGGAAAAAGAAGAGTAAGTAAGAGAACACAATAAAACTCACGTCAGCACGAACTCCATCCCTGCTACCAAGGGATCCACATCACCCATCCTCACGGCAGCGACGGGAGAGGCGGAAGCAGACCAGGCGGTGTCCTGGTCGGGATTTGATGGCGATGGCTTCTGGCTGAACTTTGCATCTCGACCATAATGCCGACCGTGGCTTGGGTGAGCGGCTTTGCTGTCGATTTGAGTCTTGTCCGCTATATTGTAGCGGGCTGCCACGTCTGGGACGGCGGTTCCGCAATCGTGGATGTAACCCTCGAGAGCTTCTACCTTCTGCCGGAGGTCTTGGACCTCGGAAAGGAGCCTTGCCTCGCTCGCCCTGATGGCAGCGATCTGGCCTTCAAGGATCTTGGTGTATTTGTCCTTGCGCTCGCGGTAGGTTCGAGTTTGGTTTAGCAAGCGAGCCAATCACGATTCGTCTGCCATATCGTTCCCTGGGCACTTACTGTTGGGCCTGGCGCAATTGCGCCTTGCGCTTCTGCACCCGGTCTTCCCGAGTCTCTGCCAGAGTGTGAGAAAAAAAAGTCCTGCGCTTCCGATGGTGGGTTACGAAGGGAGGACCAACCAACCTCCGGGCTTAAAGATACGGAATATGTTACCAGACATTCTCAGAGCTGTCGTCTGAACAGGCAACGAGTGTTATAGAATGGATATACGTACGCGTACGGGGAGTGCACGGGGGGATCAGCCGAAAGGAATGGCGGGATGAGATGGGAGTTGTGGTCACGTGATCCAGCAGAGCAGAGGGGGGCAATGTTGTGTCGGAGAGATTCATTGGGGGCTCTCACGTCCGAGCCAGGGTTTCAGAGGTGGGCCAGGTGGAATCTGTGCGCTCGATGGAATGACAGGAGAAGAAAATACGAATGATGAGAAGATCAGAATTTCCCTTTTGGGCTGGTGTGGAGGTGTTTAGCGCCTGTGGGTCGAAAGAGAGTTAAAACACTAATTTTCCTTGCAAGGAGGCTATTCGTCTGAAAGCTTCTTTGATCTGTCATTGAGGGCTGAGGGGGAAGCTGCCTGCCGCTGTCTAGGCCAGAAGAGGAAATTCTGATTGTCAACTGCATCAGACTGAGAACAGGACTTGTCAGACATCTTACCGGGCATCTCGCAAGCATCCCAACATAAATACGGTGCAGCAACCTCAGTTCCTTTGCCTCTTCTTTCTCGGCTTCATTCGCTTCACTCACAACTGGCTTGTTCTTTTGCTCTTCTTCTTCTATTGCTTACAACCGACTTTCTCTTTCGCTTTTCTGTTCCAATCAAGCATTTATCGTACCTCTTCCGCTCCTCCCTCCTTTTTTATTTTTTTTATTATTATTACCAAAAGACTTTTTACAAACTGCCCTGCAAAATCTCATCATGCACTACACCCCAGCACTTCCGCTACTGCTTGCACCGTTGGTGCTACAGGTCCTTGCCAGACCGGCTGCAAAGACCATGGGTGCGGTCTACCTGATCACAAACGAGGAGAACAATGCCGTCGTCGCCATGCCAATCCGGAGAGACGGAACGCTGTCGACTGGCCGGCTGGCTTCGACTTGCGGCTCTGGCGCCAGTGGCATCGACGGTTCCACCAACCAGTCCGCCGGCCCGGATGCTCTGTTCAGCCAGTCCAGCCTGACCGTGGCGGGCCAGAACCTGTTTGCCGTCAATGCTGGGTCCAATACGGTCTCTATGTTCGCCATCGACGCCCGCGACCCCACGAAGCTGACCATGGTCGGCCAGCCGGCGGCCGTGCCCGGCGACTTCCCCACGACCGTGGCTGCCTCGGCCGACCACGGCCTGGTCTGCGTCGGTGCTACCGGTGCAACGGCCGGCGTGTCGTGCGCGACCTTCTCGGCCCAGGGGCTCGGCACCATGGATGCGCTCCGCTCCTTCAGCCTCGGCCAGACGACGCCGCCCGTGGGCCCTACCAACACCGTCTCGCAGGTCTTCTTCTCCGAAGATGGCTCCACTCTCTTCTCCACCGTTAAGGGCGACCCGACCAAGAACAACACCGGCTTTCTAGCTGCCTTTGCCGTCACTTCCGGCGCCAACGGCAGCGCTGCGTCTGTCAGCCAAGACGGCACGCAGTCCTCGCCCGCCGGCACGGCCGTTCTATTCGGTGCAGCCACCATTCCCGGCTCTAGCTCGCTTTTTGTTACGGACGCATCCTTTGGCGCGGCCGTGCTCGATGTAGGCGCGTCTGGCGCTGCCACGGTGGCGGGCAAGGGCGTGGTGGATGGCCAGAAGGCCACCTGCTGGGCGACTGTTAGTAACGCGACGAACACAGCCTTTGTTACAGACGTGGCCACCAACAGGCTGGTGGAAATGTCCGTGACCGATGCTAGCATCGTCGGCCAGATCGACCTGACCAATGGCGATCCCGGGCTGATCGACCTCAAGGCGGCCGGCAACTTTATCTACGCTCTGAGCCCAGGCAACGGCACCACGCCGGCGGCAGTGACGGTCGTCAATGCTGTCAACAAGACTCAGGTACAGCACTTGCGGCTACGACACCAGGTCAGCAAGAATGCGCAAGGAATGGCCGTGCTGTCGACATAGTGTCGCTCGGGATTTGTTGGGGGGGGTTTGAAGTGGCGTGCAAGAGTTGACAAGGACACTGGTCGAAAATGGCTTTTAATGATAGTTTGATATCGGGCAGGATGATCGAGAGGCGTTTATATTCAGGACAAGTTCTGGGGTGATTTAGGTAGAGCAAACTAGTTAGGTAGAGCAAACTAGTAGGAGAAATAGAGACAGGCTGGCCTTGCCTTGATTTTGATTATAAGCGAGTTTCAAAGTGTATCTTGCCGTGAAAAGTACATGAGCACATGGCAGAACTGAGATGAGCTACTTGGAATTAAGTTAGTAACACTGTGTAGCAGTAAGTTAAGATACAACTAGAGTCAAGTCGGGGTTGGTGGTAGGCTGAGGAGAATGCGGCTGGTTCGGCCATATTATTGTCCCTTCGAAGACAGCTAAAGTTGCCCGTGAGCGGCTACAAAAAACAAGATAGAGTAATAACGGACAGAATACTATTTGCCAGTTATGCACGATTGGATACTTGCTTGCTGACGTGCATCTACAAGAGCCTACCTTGGGTGCCGATTACTAAGCCAACTTGCGTCATAGAATCCACGTCGTATGCAATCGCACGCGTTGCATCGCGTGCTTGGCAAGGCTTGCGCGGCTGCGCGTTCCGACATGCAATTCTTACCGGAAACGGATCTACGTCCGCTGGTTAAGCATCCCAGTCCTGGCAAGAGTGAGGTGAAGAAAAGCGACGGCCCGCACGTACGTACCCGTATGCGGAAACGTTGGCCACATGTAGTCCAGGTAGAGCAGCCTATCAGACGTAGTCCTTTTGTGGTATGCCATTTTCAAGCTTTCTGTCACCATCTTACCCCCGTTGCTGGCCGGTCTTGGCCTATCAAGTGGCGTCCTGCGGTAGCACTAGCAGACTGCTAGCAGGTTGCGCGATCTGGACAGAAAGATGAGCACTCGGTTTCTCCTCCACTCCTTCCTGTAGCGCGCAGTAGCATGGCTGCGTCGGGTGGCATTGCGCCGAGTATCTCCTGTCGCGCTTTTTGGCTTGCGGCAGATATTAAAATGAACATGGGACGCACTCTGTCGCGAAAGAGACGACCTTTGACCGTCGACAGATGACAGATGACAGCTAACAGCTGACAGCCGCCAACCCGACCTCCTCATGGCAACTGCGAACGACGAGAAGAACGGGCATCTGCCCCAGGGCGAGACGGTTGTGCCGGTGGATGAGACCACAAGCGTCGACTCAAACGGCAATGCGGTTCCTCGAAAGCGCAGCACCTGGCACAAGGTGCAGGCGTTGATATGGGACGACCCTGACAAGCCGGAGAGGGAGAAGAAGTTTCTGCGCAAACTGGACTTTTACCTTCTGACCTACACGTGTCTAGGCTACTTTGTACGTTTGTGTGTGTGTGTGTGTGTGTGTGTGTGTGTGTGTGTGTGTGTGTGTGTGTTTGATCACTTTCGTTCCCTTCACTGACGCCCTCCCCACAGTGCAAGAATCTCGACCAGGCCAACATCAGCAACGCATACGTGTCGGGCATGAAGGAGGCGATCGGCTTCGGCGGCAACGACCTGACGTACGCGAGCAACTGCTTCACGGCCGGCTATGTGATCATCCAGCTGCCCATGGTGATCCTGGTAACCAAAGTGCGGCCGTCGTACGTGATCCCGTCGCTCGAGGTGCTCTGGTCCGTCTTCACATTTTGTTCGTCGGCCGTCAAGACGCCGGCGCAGCTGTTCGCCATGCGCTTCCTCGTCGGCTTCTGCGAGGGCGCCTTCTTCCCCTGCATCATGTACCTGATCGGCTCCTGGTACACGCGGGCGGAGCGGGCCAAGCGCACGACCATTTTCTATTCCACCGCCTCGGCTGCGTCCATGTTCTCGGGCTACCTGCAGGCGGCCGCCTACGACAACCTCAACGGCAAGCTCGGCCACGAGGGTTGGCAGTGGCTGTTTATCATCTGCGGCGTCATCAGCCTGCCGATCGGCGTGCTGGGCTACTTTTTCAACCCCGACTTCCCCGAGACGACGCGGGCCTTTTACATCTCGCCTGAAGAGGCGACATTTGCACGCCAGCGCCTCGTCGACGACGGCTACAAGCCGCTGGGCGCGGCGGCTTGGACCAAGACCAAGATCTTTGACATAATCTGGTCATGGCAGTTTTGGTGAGTTTTCCCACTTGTCTCTGTCTCTGTCTCTGTCGCTGTCTCTGCCATTCTCTGCTTTCTTGTTGCTCTTCTGCTAGTCTTCTGATGCTCTGATTTCTAACACTTCCAGGGTCCTTTCTGCCGGCTACTTCTTCGTCCAGAGCAGCTACCCATCGCAGCAGCCGTTCTTCTCGCTCTATCTCAAGTCGACCGGCCACACGACCTACCAGGTCAACGTCTGGCCGACGGGCCAGTACGCCATCGGGTGGGTGACGCAGATCGTGGCCGGCATCCTCTCGGATTCGCCGCTGCTGCACGGCCGTCGCTGGCAGCCGCTGGTGGTGCTACAGGGCATCAGCGTGTTTGGCAGTATCGTGCTGGCGGTCTGGGACGTGCCACTGGGGCTAAAGTATGCGGCCATGTATCTGACGGCTACGGCGGCTGGTGTGCCTGGCATCTACTATGCCTGGTTCCCCGACCTGATGCCCGACGACCATGAGAAGCGCGGCTTCCTGATCGCCTTCTCCAACGTCTTCTCTTACGTTAACCAGATCTGGTTCGCCGACGCCTTCTGGCGCACCTCCGAGAAGCCTCGCTTTCGTCCGGGCTTCATCGCCGCCGCCTCCTTCGGCTGCGTCCTCATCCTGACGGTCTTGCTGATGCACATCCTCGAGCTGCGTGACACCCGCGTCCGCAAGCGCGCCAACGCCCTCACGGCCGAGCCACCAGAAGACGATCGTCACCCGTCAGCGTTAGCCTCGCCCGCTAGCGTCTGATCTGCGGGGGGGCCTTTTTTGACTTTTCGGCCTGTTCATTTTCTTCCTTTTTCTTCCTGTTTCCCCCGCCCCCACTGTAAAGCTTCGACCGTAGAAATTTCCATGGAATAGGCCACCGAAAAGAAAAGCAATCAGTCTTGTTTAAACGTCGTGTTTCTATCCCCACATTAGGTCATTAGTGGCGGTACTTTTTCGCTGCCACTCGGAAAAATGCCATCCCCATCCTATTACTCAGCACAATAGCTGATCAATCGTGATCCCGATTCGTAATCAAGTAGAACAAGCACGCAGCTAAACAGATAAATACAGTATCTCCCCACGCAGTCGAAAATTGCTAGATCTGTCTCAAGTACGATATCGTCCTACGTACTCCCTCCCGCAGGCAAAAAAATAACGTCAAAATGGTGCTCACTCCGCAGAACGTGGGCGCAAAGGGCGCTCCCTATTTTATCCCTATCCAGGACCCTCCAGCAGGCACAGCGGTGACGCGCGAAGATGGCACGCTGCCGAAGCTGTTTACTCCACTGACGATCCGGGGCGTCACCCTCCCGAACCGCATCTGGGTCAGCCCAATGTGCCAGTACAGCGCAAAGGACGGCTTCGCCGGTCCCTGGCACTCTGTCCACTACGGCACGCTGACCACGCGTGGTGTAAGTTTCTTTCTTCTTCTCTAGTTGGCCAATCCTGGTTTCCCGATCTCAGTTTGGTATTTTCCGTACAGTTTCTGACAGCTTTTTTTTTCATCTCCACAGCCCGGCTTGACTATGCTGGAAGCTACGGCCGTGGCCGATGTCGGTCGCATCACGCCCGAGGACCTCGGCATCTGGCTGGACGCCCACGTCAAGGGCCTGCGTGAGATTGTCGACTTTGCCCACAGCCAGAGCGAGCTGATTGCCATCCAGCTGGGCCACGCGGGTCGCAAGGCGTCGACGGCGGCGCCGTGGCTGGGCCCGGGCATCTCCGAGGAGGCGCAGGGCGGCTGGCCGGACCGGGTGGTTGGGCCCGACGACCGCTCGTTTTCTGACTCGCCCAACGACGTGCTGGTGCCACACGCGCTGACGCTGGCCGAGATCGCCCGCGTGCGCCGCGACTTTGTGGCCGGCGCCAAGCGCGCCGTGCAGGCCGGATTCGACGTCGTGGAGCTGCACTTTGCTCACGGCTACCTGGTGTCGAGCTTCCTGTCGCCGGCGACGAACCAGCGCTCGGACCAGTACGGCGGCAGCTTTGAGAACCGCGCCCGCCTGGCCCTCGAGATCGCCGAGGACGTGCGCGCCGTGTTGCCCGAGTCCATGCCGCTGTTCGTGCGCATCAGCGCCACCGACTGGCTGCACAACAACCCCGACTACCACGGCCCCCCCGGCTGGAATGTCGAGGAGAGCGCCCAGCTGGCCGGCCTGCTGGCCGACCGCGGTGTCGACGTCCTCGACGTCTCTTCGGGCGGCATCCACAGCGCCCAGAAAATCACCGCCAGCCCGGCCTTCCAGGTCCCGCTGGCCCGGTACATCAAGAAGGCCGTCGGCGATCGCCTGCTCGTCAGTGCCGTCGGCATCATCCGATCTGCCACCGCTGCTGACGAGATCCTCACGGGTGGTGGCAAGGACGAAAATGGAGATGAAGAGCTGCCACTGGACCTCATCGCCGTTGGCCGTCCCTTCCTCAAGAATCCGGGCCTAGTCTGGGAGTGGTCCTCCGAGCTCAACACTGAGATCCGCTTGACGAGTCAGTACGGCTGGGGTTTTGGTGGGCGCAGCCGGTATGCGAGCAAGTCGTTCTGAGCGGTGGTGCATTCATTCTAGACAGATTGCATTTTTAGACACCCCAAGAGTCTTAGAGATCAAATAGACACAGCTTGAATTTAATAACCCTATCTGTCCGTGGAAAAGTGAAAGCTTTGACAGGGATCTGTTCACAAGGTCTGCAGAGCCTGTTTCTGATCATAGATGTGCCCTCGGGGCGTCTCCTCCGGACCCAGCCTTTGCCTCTTGTTCTGCAATGGCTGCTTTGAGCACGCTGTCAGCCTCGTACTGGTACATCCACGTGTGCTTACGGTGCCAGACGGACGCCACTCGCTGCGCAATCTCCTCGTCGTGGGGCAGCGTGCCGCGGGAGGCCAGCGCCTCTTCGGTCATTCGGAACTCGTCAAGCACGCCGTAGAGGGCGGCGTAGTGCGGCGAGCGGACGCGGTCAAAGAGCTCCAGCGCCGCGTCGATGACGTCAGAGGAGATGTCGATGTCAATGCTGCTGTCGGGCCGGCGGCGGCGACGGCGAGCGGTCTCGTGAGCCCATGACAGCGCGCCGCCTAGAACATGAGCGTCTTCGAGCGCAAAGGCGGCGCCGGCACCAAAAGCGCCGGACAGTGGGTGGGAGGCGTCGCCGATGAGGACGACGTCGGCGTGTTCTGATCCTGATCCTGGCCTTAACTCTGACTCAGACTCGGGCCCGCTGACGAGCGTCTGCAGTCGCGGCCCGGCAAAAAAGTCGTACTGGCCGACGGACGAGACGAGTCCCAAGAGCTGGCGCAGAGGCAGGGCGACGTCGCGGAAGCTGTCCAGGAACTTGAGCACGGGCACGTCCTGGCCCCAGCTGACGCGTGCGACGCCGGGCAGCTCCGGGTCGGGCGCGCGGGCGGTGATCTCGAGCTGGTCGTAGCCCAGCGGACAAGTGTAGATCCACTTGCCGCCGACACCATGCCAGAAGGTAACGGCATTGGGGATACCGTTGATGCGGAGGCCGTCGGAAGCACGGACGACAGTGCGGTAGGCTGTGGAGCCGGTATAGGCGATGGCGTGTTCGGAGAAGGCAAACTGACGGGCAGTCTGGGCGAGTTAGGGAGGAGGAGAGACAACAGCAAAACAAAGGAAGACAAAAAAAAAGACAAAAAAAGAATATGAGAAAAGAAAAACGCACCGATCGGATGCCGTCTGCCCCAATCAACAAATCCACGTCGTCGACTTCGCCGTCCCGAAAGGTGAGGCGCAGTCTCCGGGTCCCTTCGCGGGCGATACGCACGAGCTGCCGGCCTACACGGACACGACTCTGATCGACCTCGCGCAGAAGCGCCTGCTGTAGCACCGACCGCTGTGCCCGACACGGCAGCTGGTGCGAGGGGGTGTCAGGCGGTGATGTGCCCGAGAGCAGCAGGCGGGCCGTCTCAGCGTTTCTAGGGTGGTTAGACGAGGATGGGGGCCTTTTATTTCAAAAGAAAACCCCCCAAAAACAAACCAAGGGAGACAAAAAGAAAAAGAAAAACAAGTATAGGCTTCCTCCAAGGCTTCTTCACCCACCTGTGCTGGACGTAGTGTTCGGGCGTCGGCCGGAAGACGTCGTCGGCAAAAATGTGGGCGGCGGCGCCGTTAAGCTCCAGCATTCGCCACGTGTTCTGCTGCAGAGACAGGCCGTTGCCGATCTCACTGATCGCCGGCTTCTTCTCGTACAGCGTCCAGTCGACAAAGGGTCGCCGGCCGAGCTCAATGGCCGCTGCCAGCCCGGCCGGGCCACCGCCAATGATGGCCACCCGGAGTCTGGTCTGCGCTGATAGCACTGTTGGTTCTGCTGCCATGACGAGTTTCTCAGTCGATTTGGAGAGCTGGAGGTCGGCTGGTTCACCGCATGCCTACAAGGCATATATCCGTTCTCATTGCTCGCACCAGAGTCGGCCATTCTTCCGGAGGGCTGTTGCGCAAAGCACCACTCGATGCTGTGATCGCAAGCAGTAGCAAAAAGTGGCCCATGGCCAGATATCCCATTGGACAGACGCGGCCCCGTCCCGAGAACATGAGGCGGGCTGTCGATGATCAATCCTGTGCCTAGATCTCGCCATCCAGGCTAGCTGGTCACCCCTTGGGGGGTTCGCACCGAGTGCAACGCGGCAGCTCTGCGGACATGCTGCACCGCTCTCCGGCACTGTTCCGAGGCGACGAGTAAAAAAAAAATGACTGGCTGACTTACGAAGCCACTAGATTATCAAGCCTGCCTGATATGACAGTTGCTTCTCGGCCAGGTGGGCTGCCGTTTGTAGGACAGCAACACTATGCTGGGAATAACATGGATCATGTTCTCCTGATGAGTAGTCTTGATTGCGTCAATGCTCCTCAGAGAGCGCACGCAAAAACGTGACTGTACCAAACATGATCTTTTTGCTAATGTAGGAGTACTTGTTAGCTCCCGGGATGGTCCAAAGTGGAGGAGGGGGTCCAACGGCCCAGAGCTGACGCCTTCCTGGTCTATTATCAACAAAGTGACGGACGTTGGTGATAAAGCCGTGCAGCCCTCCTGCAAGGCCGGAGATGGTATGCTCACAAGGTTAGTAGTTGCAGGCGTCTGTCCTTTCCTAGTTGCGCATGTTCCTGTATTGTCGCCCTGCCTTTACGACTGCCTCTGTTCTTCTGAGCTCTAAATCTCCGTCTTTCAGATGGCCCTCGACACGGAACGCCCCCAGGTCTCCTGGCACCGGTCGACCTTATTCTCAGCCTTCCTAGTCGCCTGTACGGCCTTTACCTGCCCAGGCATCTTTGGTGCACTTAACGGCATGGGCGCCGGTGGTGGTGCCAAGCCGGGCATCTCCAACGCGGCCAACGCCATCGTCTTTGGCACCCTCACCGTCTTCTCGCCCATTGTCGGCGGCATCTGCAACCGCATCGGGCCAAAATGGACCCTGTTTGTGCGTGTCGAGACTTTTTGACTCAAAAAAACTTTCAGCCCCTCTTCTTCCGCTAACCACTCAAAGATCGGAACCCTGGGCTATGCGCCATATGCGGCTGGTCTGTACCTCGTCGACCGCGACGGCGTCGACTGGCTACTGATTTTCGGCGCCGTCATCCTCGGCCTGTCAGCCTGCTTCCTCTGGGTGGCCAGCGGTGCCATCTTCATGGCCTATGCCGAAGAGCACCGCAAGGGACTTGCCAGTAAGTTTTCCACTTCTGTCCTTCCTCTCGTCTTTCTTCACTCCTCGCCCTTAACAATCCAGCATCCATGAAGTTTGCCATGCAGAACCTCGGCGCCTCCATCGGCGGCATCATCGAGCTGGCCCTCAACGTGCGCAGCGACTGGCGCGGCTCCATCAGCCACAGCACCTACATTGTGCTGATCACCATCATGTGCCTCGGCTGGCCCTTTGCGCTCGCCCTGCCACCGCCCGCGCGCGTCCAGCGCAGCGACGGCCGCCCCGTCGTCATCACGCGCGCCCGCTCTCTCGCTGCCGAGTACCGCGTGCTCTGGCAGGTCGCTCGCACGCCTACCGTCGTCCTGCTGATGCCGCTGATGCTCTACGCCCAGTGGTTCCTGTCCTACCAGTGGCAGTGGAACTATGCCTACCTGACCGTGCGTGCGCGCGCTCTGCTGTCCATGCTCTTTTACCTGGCCGGCCTCATCGGCGCTTTGTTTTTCGGCCAACTGCTCGACTGGCAGCGCCTCCGTCGCCGTACCCGCGCCCGCATCGGCTTCGCCATCATCGTCGCCACCTCGGGCAGCTCTTGGATCATCGGCCAGGCCGTCCAGGTGCACTACTCCAAGACCAAGCCCACCATAGACTGGGTCGAAGACTCCTTTGGCCTACCTTGCTTCCTCTTCATCCTCTGGGGCCTGTCCGATCCGCTGTGAGTGCCTCACCTTAAACTACTCTCTGTCTGCTCGCATACTTTGCTGACCGCCCAGGGTCACCACATACATGTACTGGCTGCTGTCGACGCTGACAAACAATATCAGCGAGACCTCTTTTCTTGCTAGTCTGGTCAACAGCATCGGGTCTCTGGGGTCGACGTTTGGCTTTGTCGTGTCTGCCATGGATTTTAGCTACAATGGCGCCTGCGCCCTCAACCTGGCCTTGTTTTGGCTGGCTGTTCCTGGAACCGCCTACGTGGCCTTTACCAGAGTGTCCGAGACGGCTCACGGCAAGAGTCTGCAGGATTTCTCGCCCGCAGACGGGGCGGACTCGAGCACAGTAGGGGATGTTCCGGACTTGGGGGATGAGAAGCTCAGAGGGGCCACCGTGACGCAGCTGTAGACATTTTTTTTTTTTTTGCGTTGTGTGGAGGATTTCTCTTTTTCTTTGTCTATTTTAGGGGACGTTTCAATTGCTTTCCTGATGGCCTTTTGGGTTGGTGGCATTGCTCATAGAGCGAAGTCGAGGTGTCTTAAACACTGGCAAAATGCCAGCGTTATAGTGTCTGACACCAACGTTCTAGGCAAAACAGTGGGTGGAAATACGCTGGCGTGCGTGTTGGCGCCGAACGGTATTAGTGTCGACGGCCCGCTAACCAGACCGTTGACGCCCCGCGCGTAAGCCCATAAAACTTAACTACGGTCCGGATTAAGACTGGACGCGAGCCAGTGAAAGCGCAGAGTCACGTGGGATAAGTGGGGACACTACTTGTACAAGCTATTTTTCTGGTAATTTTTCTTCCCGCATCTTCTTTCTCTCTCATTCTTATTACTCACAACCTCGTCTCGTCTCAAGCAGCTAGCATCGCCAGCCTACGAGTAAGTCATAGAAAAGATCTAAATTGGATAGTATAGCTTTCTGCTATGTATGCTTCTGTTATGGCTTCCAGTCATCTGACTCGTCCTTTTGCTCCCTAACAGACCTCAGCTGGATCCTGACTTCGAATCCTGCCCAATGGCTGATCCCTAAAACCTATACGGGGGAACTTTTGGGATCGAGATCGAACAGCAGCAGCACTTGCCAACAATGCTTCGCGACGAGGAGATCGACGCGGCCGCCAGCCAGCTGGTGGCCTTCCGCAAGACAGCCGAGCTAGACAACATCCTAGTCAAATATGCCGACCTGATCGAAGACTACCGTCGCCTCAAGAGCGACTTTGAAGAGGAGCGAGATGCGCGCGAGAAATACAAACAGCTGGCTAGGGGCCGCGAGCAGAATCCCTTTGCCCTTGTTCTGGTCGATGGCGACGGCTACGTCTTCCACGAGAACTTTCTCGACAAGGGCGGCGAGGGCGGCAACAATGCCGCCCACGCACTCAACAGCGCCATCGCCAGCAGCCTCCAGAGCAAAGGCCTAGCCAGCTGCCAGATCATGGTGCGCATCTACGCTAACGTTGCGGGCCTGTCCAAGGCGCTTGCCCGCAACGGCCTG
The DNA here is from genome assembly GCA_000806385.1 of Leptographium procerum. NCBI lineage: Eukaryota > Fungi > Ascomycota > Sordariomycetes > Ophiostomatales > Ophiostomataceae > Leptographium > Leptographium procerum. The sequence continues at coordinate 36,877 of JRUC01000017.1, forward strand.
GCCGGCAACGAGGCCCGCTCGCTGGCCCCCTTCGTCGCCAACTTCAACCGCTCCTACGGCCTGACCGATTTTGTCGACGCTGGCAGCCTCAAGGAGAATGCCGACTTTAAACTCCGCGCCGTCCTCAGCTTCTATGCCGACAGCCCCCAGTGCAAGCACATCTACTTTGCCGCCTGCCACGACGTCGGCTACATCTCTGAGCTGATGCCCTACCTGAACAACAGCGAAAAGTTTACCCTTCTCCGGTCGCCCAGCGTCAAGTTCCACCCCGAGTTCACCAAGCTCGGCATGGGCATCGAGAACATCCAGGGCGTCTTCCGCACTACCCCGCTTACGACGGATGGTACTACAGCAACAACTACCACAGCTGGCGCGTCCCATCGGAGTGCCACTACCTTTGCCACCATAACCGCCTCGGCCGGGCCCGGTTCCGGGTCTGACCGAAAGGCAACCTCTGCCGGCTCCTATCAGCTGGCAGACAGCACGTCGTTCCCGCACAAAGCAGGCAAGGACGAGTCATTACAACGGGGAGGGGTCATTTGCCTGTTCAATAAGGCGGGCAAGTGCCGCTACGGCAAATCCTGCAAGCTAGTCCACGTTGATGATAGCGGCTCCGACAGCTTCGACGGAACCAACGGCGGCAGCAACAGCAACGGCAAAAGCGGCGGTGGCGGACGCCTGCGGTCCTGGTCGCCGATACGGGAGGAGACTGACATCATCCCCACGTGGAAAGGTCAGCCGCTGGAAAAGGCAGACATCCCCGCCGACCAGGTCGCGGTCAACAAAAACGAGCACCGCATCGACCCCTACCTGTCGGCGACGAGCGAGTCCATCGCGAAGCTGCGCCTCCGCACCGCCCGCAGCGGCAGCCTCTGCAACCGTTTCCATCTTACCGGCTCTTGCGATGCCGGCAGCCAGTGCGAGTTTAGCCACGCCTTGCTGCCTACCGACATGCTGGCACCGCTCGAGACCCTCGCCCGCTCCATGCCATGCTCCAGGCGTGGTACCTGCCGCGAGGTCGACTGCACAAAGGGTCACATCTGTCAGACGTCTGATTGCCGCTACCGTGGCGGCAAGTTCCCCTGCAAGATCCCAGGCAGCACCCACGCTGAGGACCTGAAGGTCGAATGTTTTATCGACGGCCGCCGCACCACTAACGGCAAAGCCAACAACAACAACAACAACAACAACAACAGTAACAAAGCAGATTCTATCGCTGGCACCGGTTACGATAGCGAGAGCTCAGACGGCGCTGACGTCTCTCTCTAAAAAAAAGAAGACCCCTTTCTTCTGCGAGAATATGCTTTCTTTAAATTCTTCTCGTCCCCTCCTACTTTCCTTCTGGTGCTCTGACAGTAAAACTGTACGAGGTACAGGCTGAAAGGGCTACTCGATTCGAAAAGAGAGAATGTTCTGGGCTGATATGGCCCATTGCTTTGCGTGTGATCCTAACATGCTCAGCAAGGAGGAACAACAGACAAGACATGCTCTAACGGTGGCATGTTAAAACGCGTTACAACAACAAACCTGTCTACTTGTAACCAACCCGGGACTGATTTTGGTGGAAGCGGCTTCATATGGCAAGATATGCCTGCAATCTCGATCGCCCTCGTACGGCGTAACACATATCATGTATTTAGGCACATACATATATCGGCCGCTGTGGGAATATGTTGTCAAATCTGGGGAGAAATAGTCTACGGACAGCTTTTGTCGATCTGAAGGCACTTGTCCTGTATAGGGGGGGATGGTGGGTTTTACTTAAAGCAGAATACATAGCTACGGAGAAATGAGGACAACTACGTTTAGTGCAGACAGAATTTGGGCAGGCGGGATCGTGCAGTGGCCTAGTTGATACGCTGGTGACAGCCACGAAGGAATGCAGTGACTACAGAGAGAAGCAGCCCAGTTGGCATTGTCAAATTCTCGCAAAGCGCAAGGAAGGGACACGTACTTTTTTGGGGGTACGACTTTCCTAAAACAGACAGATTCCGAAATAGGCAACCTAGGCTCCTAAAGAAGAATAATGCAAGTAGCGCCAAGGTACCAAAGACATCCAGCCTACAAAATTGACGATATTCAGTTTTACCAATAGCTTATCGTTTGGTGATGCTAACTAATTCGTGCCACCACACCAGTAACAAACCAGGTATCATAGTCAATGACAAAACATAATTTCAACAGACGTGCTACCAGCAGCGTCTTTAAAAACTTCCTCCTGAACTTGATCTTTCTACACTTGCTGTCGCATTTTAATCCTCTAGAAGGAGATTTCTATTTCGCTTTTTTGTCTTTGCGTTAACTCTTTTTTTTTTTTTTTTTGCATCATGGTTCTTAAAAGTCGTCGTCTTGTCGTCTTGTCGTTGAGGTGACGGCGTAGAAGCGATGTCTCACATACTCGCTCGCTCACAGCTTTATCGCAAGATCTGTTCTTTGGCCCGGTATAAGGGCTGTTATGCACAACTCAACTAATTTTGTCCACTACTGGACACTCCCGACGCGGCCTCTGCACCCCCGTCAATTTTCGTAGTAATATTCCTCGTTCCAGATACAGCCGGTTGCTCTTGGCCGCCGACAATAGTTGATGCAGTCCTCATTTCTACACACGGGAAAGGCCGGATCGGCATCTGGACTCGGGTATGTGTCAGGATCCATGGCATGGATCCAGCTGTGTGTAGGGGTGATCATAAAGTCCGACTTTTGGCAGACTAGAATGCGACGCTGGTAGGTGGTGATCAAGCACACTGAGCCGTCATTGTATTTGGGCCAATGCTTGCGCATTCTTACCTGGTCACCTTGCGGTCCGTGTCCGGTCAGTCTGGAGATTTTATGCGATCCAAAGCACTTGTCCAAGCCTTTCTTGAAAAAGTTCGTGGGCTGTAACGAGTACTTGCCGTTCGGCCTTTGGCTGTTGTCTCCCTCGTAGCGAAGACAGCCGCAGTCGGAGGGTTCAAAGCACGCCATCTCTGGCAGGGGATTTGACGGGTACGAAGGGAAGAATTCGCTGGCTGCGCCTAGACGATAGCTCCGGAACAGCGCTTTCATCTCCGAGGTGGGTACCAGCCCGTCCGGAGGGCACCCGAAGATGTTGCCGCTATGAGGCTCCCACTTCAGCTCGAGGACGATCCTGTCTGTCCCATCGCAGGCACTTCGGAGACGGGCCCGCGGCCAGGTTGGCGTGGCCCTGGCATGGCAGCGCTTGTCGTGGCTTGGGTGCTTGCACTCGACCTTGAAGTTGTTGTAGCAGGCCTGCCAGTCCCCGGGCCGCTGCTTCTGCCAGCTGGTAATATGGTCCTTGATCGTGGCCCACTTTATGTTGACGTGCTCGCACAGCTTCACGGTTCCTTGGCAGCCAATGCACTGCCGGTGCCTGACATAGCGCCTCTGGTCGGCAGCAGCAAACTCTTTCAAGGGCCGCTGGTGGCGGCAGGACTCGCAGAAGAGCCTAGGGCGGTACCCGAGGTGCAAACCGGGACTGAACTTGCAAGTGCGGTGATACCCGTGGCCGATTACCGGAGAGTCGGCAGGTGCTTCAAGCACGTCACTGGCAGTGGAAATGCGGTAAAGCCTGCAGCCGTCGCACATCTCGTCTCTCTGTAACCGCCGCCAAAGCTGCTCCCGCAAATTGTGGGGGAAATCCATATAGTCCTCAGTGAAGTAGTTTCTCGCGGGCGAAACATACGTGTATTTGGCAATGTCTGGCGAGTAAATAATACGCCTCAACGTCGTCGAGACACGTCTAAGGCAGTGCAGGGTGAGAGCGTTTTCACCTATGCAATGGAGGATTTTAAGGAGGAGCTCATCCGGCAGCCGGTCGAAGATGGTGTACATGCTGTTGTAGACTCTCGCCGCTACTAGTGGGTCCATGGTGCTCTGCAGTTGACGCAATATGAGATTTTGCTCTTGCGTTTGCTGATCACTTTCGTGGGTGACTTCCGGTTGCTCCTGCCCATCCTGATTTCCCTGATTTTCTTTGAAATTTTCGTCTCCCTCCTTTTTCTCAATGCTTTCATTTTCTTCCTTGCCCCCTTCTTTGATTTCTTCTTGATCTTTTACAAGATTTTCTTCCATTCTCTCAGTTTTCTTAGTTTCAACACCTTCTCTAGTTTCGTCTTTGTTTTCCTGTTCGGCCTGCTTTTTTGAAGGTCCTCGGCACCACGGGCAGAGCTTTTGCAGAGTGGAGCGACACATTTCGGGTTATGGCTGCTGAAAAATATAGGGAGGAAGGCTGGAAACGAATGTCTTGGGCCGCTCTGGTGTAAGGCCGCAGATAATGTGTGTCAAGTGCAAGACTTCCCCAGTTTTTGAAAACTTATATGGTGGGACTTGGGTTTGCCTTTTGCGAGTCTGTCAACGACGAGGCTTTTTTGCTTGTCACAACTGGTTAACAAGTCAAAGTTATGGCTTGTTGTGTATGCGATTTTTAATTTTGGGAAAAGAAGTTTGGGAATGGGTGAAGGTGAGTGATTAGGTTCTCCTCCCGTATGCGACGACCTCGAGCCATTATATAACCTCCAAAAGTCGAGTCATTCAATCCATCAAGGCTCAATAATACCAGCTCATGTGCCTCGCAGTGACTGTATAGTGTCGCTCATGCCTCGTTCTGGAGTCTTCTAACTCCTCTTCACATCATCTTGCCCTCCGCTCTCCCCGCTCTTCCTCCTCATACTTGTCAGCGCGGCCAACCCATGACCGTCGTCTCTAGTACCAGGAGAACAAAGCCAAGTCTGACGCATATGCGGCTCTCTTTTAATGACCTTCATATATTTCCGCTACCCGAATGACGTATTCTGGGAATCTTGACTTGCCAAGTGGTGACAGATAGAAGCAGCTGCATAGTTGTGCTATGCAGCGACCTTTTGGCCTCGGAAGGAGGCAAAGTAAGGGTCGTGTGGCATCATAACACGCTGACACGTCTGATATAGAGACTTCTTCAACACCTTCTTGATAGGTGCTTCGTTTGCGATAATTACATCGCACGTGTTGGTATATTGCTTTTCTTGTATGGTTCTGTCGACGCTGTCGCTCTCTACCCTATTTCTATACTTTATTTTGTCGTAGCTATATGAGTAGTCGTTAGCCTTAGGCGATGATGTTACGCCGACGGGTAGTAAATGTCTAATAGAGCACAACCCGATTTGAACGAAGAAAGAAGGAACAGTGATGTCACACCCTAATTTTGGATAGTATGAAAGTAGGACCCTCCAGAACAGATACTACGATGAACAAGCTTACATAATACACACAATTTAAAAAAGAGGTTCATAGCTTGGGAGGATGAGCACTGATCTAGAAAATCTGGGGTAACTGAGGCGGCTTCAGCGGTGCTACTTACATAGCACGGCCCGCCTTTGACGGCTTAAGGAGCAGAAGAAATTCTAAGCGCGGAGAGAAAAAAATGCTATAATTACTTCATGCTCTATAGAATAGTATACACTCGAACTCCAGAGTTCAAACTTCATGCTTCGGATTCCATATCCCTCACTAAAACTGCCCTGTACCGGACTTTTCCCTCGCGGAGCTCTGTCATGGCAGTCTCAATGCCGTCCTTGGTGAAGGGGTACTTCATCACTGTCGCAGTAATGTTCTTTTGAGCCGCAAACTCCAGAAGCTCCCGCAGGTTTTGGCGAGAGGCAACAAGCGAGCCCTGAAGACGAACACCCTTCATGTTCATAGGGAGGATGGGCATGGGAGCGTTCTGGAAGGTCACAGCGATCGGGAAGATTACGCTGTTGGTATCCATGATGTTCACATAGCTAATGACGTTGTTAGTAATGCGTATGACCCAGGCGCACGAGTTCTACTAAAGCTTGACTTACGCAGGATAGTCAATGTCCGAGGTTCCGCAGAGAAGCAGGTGCTTCAGAGGGCGGATATTGGCCATGTCCTCGTTCGACTTGACCACGTGGAACTCAGTCGCGCCGAGCTCCATAGCGTCTGCCCGCTTGTTTTCGGAGCGGGAGATGACGACGACCTGGCAGCCGATAGCGGCAGCCAGCTTGATGCCGAGGTGGCCCAGGCCGCCGACGCCCATGACGCCGACTCGATCGCCCGGCTTGGCACCATACTGGCGGAGGCAATTCCAGACTGTGGAGCCGGCGCACATCATGGGAGCGGCATCTTCGGAGCTGTAGCCATCAGGGATGCGGAAGACGCAGCTCTCGTCCCAGACGGTGCCGTAGGCGAACGTGCCGATGTCATAGTCGCAGAGGCCGTAGATGCGAACCGATCTGCAAAACTGGTCCCATCCTGGAGGCAAGGGTCAGAACTCGCTCCCCCGACATGATGATCGCTGACTCCAATCCACGACGAACAGATAAAGCAAGAAAGTCTGGAGCCATACCTGTAGAGCAGTTGTCGCACAGGCCGCAAACCTTGCGGAAGTATCCGAACCCGACGCGGTCTCCGACCTTGACCGACGTGACATCCTCGCCGATCTGCTTCACGATTCCGACGCCTTCATGTCCTAGCACCATGTCTGAGTGCAGGTAGTGCTCGTCAGTTCCGCAGATGCCAGAGTGTGTGATCTCAATGTGGACCTCGGTATGGCGCAGAGTGCGGGTCGTCGTGTCCGGAACGACCTTCCCCTCCTTGGATGCGCGGAAAACGTCGAAAGTTACACTCATCTTGATCTGTGGTGGCTCGAATGTCTAGCGGATTCGAATACTGCCAGCAACTGCATCTTTGAGAGAGACGACATGGCAGCGCGCTGGTTTTGTAGTTTTTTCTTTTTCTTTCTCTGCTCGCTCCCGTGACGTCGTCACTGGAATCAAGGGGTTGCACGGGCTAAGCGAACAAAGTCGACTTATGATGAATAATCGGATACTACCCGAAAAGCTGGTTCAGTGGCGATGAATAATCAGATGTTACAATGAAGTTGGTCTAACAATTCGTGATAAGTAATCGATATAATTGGGAATCCACGCTGAAAAAAATTTCGGGCCCACTCTACTCGTACAGGGTACGCGTACGAGTAAGAGTTGCTTCGTGCTTGCCCCATTGCTCCATTTTTGTCTGGGTCGAGCAGCGTGGCAATTCGAAGAAACGAGAATCAAATCGATTCGCAACTGCCGAGGGGCCCTGGCTTTTCTGTGGACCAAAAATAATCAGGGAGAAAGGAGCTTAGCATGTCATTTTTATTTTTCTCATTCTTCTTTTTCCTTCTGTTTCAGTGGGGGACAGGGGGCACCACAAGACGCTAGTGTTATCAATACGGTCTTGTAGCAGTTTAGCGAGCTTACAGAAGTATCGAATTCGTCCTACTATGTACTAGCATTCGTGCCATGTTCCCCGTGTTATGTGGCCGCCATGTGGTCGACTCAGCGGGCGCCATACTATGTATCATTTTAGATCTGACCCCTCTTTGACATAATCTAGAAACATTGGCCCTGGTGCCAAGAAAAGACTCTTTGTGCCTAGTTTGCTTTGTGATTGGCAAAAAAAAAAAATCACTCACAATACGTCGTAAGTTCTTCTAAATACAAGGTTTCCCCCCTTCCAGAGACACAGAATTTCCACCAAATTTCTACCAAGTGCGCATTCACCGTCAATTGTCAGCAAACGCTCACACTTTTGTCATCTGTAACGGTGGGAGCTCCCGTTGTGGCGGACCCTTCTGTAGCGGATTGTCGCCATGGATGTCATCCCGCTCTTCTCGTACTTCGTTTGTGTAGCGGTGAGGGAACAGACCGTCGGAGATAAACGGCGGCGAAGTGCGGTCCAGGTTCAACACATACTTGTACCGGGTCAGAGCCTTTTTGTCCAGGGCCTCTCGTCGCTGCATGTAGAGATTGTGGAACGCAAAGTAGACGGGCTGGTCGATGCTGCTTTTCTATGGCCTTGCAAACGTCTGGGTGACAGCTAGGGAGACAGACATCGAACAAGAGCATCGCCGCGAAAGGATGCGAGGAAGGCGATGTGCAGGAAGGGGGTGACTTCGAAGCTGTCGGCGTCGGCTTTGTCATCAGTAATTTTGTTATCGTGCTATCGTTATCGCTGCTACCTTGATCGCTGCCATCGTTATCGCTACCATTGGCATTAGAGGCGATGTGTGCGTGAGAAATCAAGAGAATCCTCACATTGCTACTTGGAATATCCCCCCCCACAGTTCTGTGCGACCATGACCAAAAGGAAAGTCGTCGGGCTCAAGACAAACGCAATGAAGATGTACGCATACTAGGCTGTTAATACGTAGTTTGCACCCACAGGGCGGTAGACGACTGCTTAACGAAGATGGCAGATGGATTTTGGGTTGGAGAAGTAGATGACTTCTAGCTTGTTGACCGGGTCTATGTGCTTGGAAAGGGATTGTACCCCCTATGCTTTCTCCCATTCGTATTCTTTAATTGCGAATAAAACCAGCGAAGTCGCTGTCGAGCCATTCACAACTGATACATGGTCTTTTCCATCCAGCTTAGTGAGCTCAACCAGGTGAGAAAGGTTGGTACACTGAAAGACTGAGACCATTCCCGATGGTTAAAGGAGGGGAAAGGGGGAAGCGCCAAAGGCTAATGTTGGCTCTCACAATAAAGATGTGTTCTTTCTTATATACAAGCAACTACTGAAAGTTTTGCACCTTCTCTATTAAATCATGACCCCATTGTAGGCACCATTTGGCCCACTTTCCTGAAATGCAGGGCTATTCAGGCTCTACTTAGCTTACTCAGTACTCTAGATCGTCTCTTCGAGGGACAGGTCACCAAACGTGCCTTTGTACCCATTCCGCTCTAGGTAGACACGGAACTCTACATCCTCGCTCTCGAGACTTCTACCCTTGTCGGGGACCAAGAACCACGAGATGATCCCGCCCACGAGTGCAAAGGCCGCGCCGATCAGAAAGACAGCCTGGATGCCCTTCCGGTCGCTGGAGAATGAATCCTGGATGGGCGTGAACACCTGCGTGCCAATGGCTGCGCCGGCCTTGCCCACGGCGGCGGCGAGACCAAGAAAATGTCCCCGCAGGGGCGTTGGGAATGATTCCGCACCACAGAGGAACGTTGCCACCTTGTCGAGTTTGTCAGCAGGCACGGAGGTTATTGAGAGAATGAAAAAGGAATTGCTTACACCGGGCCCCATCTCGCCAAGAGAGTTGAAGATGCCGTACAGCACCACGAACAGAGGGAACACCGACTGGATGGGGCCAAGGGCGCCGCCGATAACGAAGCCCACGATGGCCCACAGGAAGAAGCCGAGCGTCATCGTCTGCTTGCGGCCGATGCGGTCCATGAGGAGTCCGCCGACGATGCAGCCGGGGAGATAGAAGCAGTTGATGACGGTGCCGTATCCGATAGTCTGCTGCAGCGTGTCGTGAGGGTTGAGCGTCGCCATGATGGTCGAGCTAAAGAGGCCGAACGGGTATGTCTATGTGTGTTTTGGCACCGGTCAGCGATAGGGGCTCTTGGGGGGTTTTTTTTAAGCCAGATACGCACCACGAAGTCGTAAAAGAACCAGGCCAGTGACGTCCCTAGCATTGGCTTCCAATATCTCTTCAGCACCAGGCCGTACGGTATGTCGTTCTTGATGGCGTGTTTCCTGTACTGCGTCGACTGGAACCGGCGAAGGCGGGAAAACAAGAGAACAACCGGCAGGATGAAACCTAGACCGAAGGAGACGCGCCACACGCCGTTGCCAAGGTGCTCGTGGTAGGCAGCCAGGACGATCAGGGCCACGACGCCGGCCATAACGAAGCCAAAGTCGATCGCAAAGTCGGTTGCGACCGCAACCAGCAAGCCACGCCAGCGCCGTCCAAACGTGGTCTCGTCCGAGGCCTCCGTACTGCCTGTGCCGCACGTGGGATATTCACCTATACACGTCAGCTGGTTACGTTATGCCAAAGGAGAGATGAGAAGAAAAAGTAAGAGGATTGTTTGCTTTTGACTCACCGCCGGCACCGAAGCCTGCAACACCTCTGCCAACGATCATCATCCAGATCATGCCCAGCTCAGTCGTCCCGTGCGAGGCCGTCGCGATCACAATGCCAAGCACGAGGAACACCGTGGCAAAAACGATGCCCGTGCGGCGGCCAAGTCGGTCAATGGCACAGCCGAAAAACAGCATGCCGAAGATCTCGCCGATGAGATACGAGTTTGAGAGCCGCGTCTTGAGCGTGCTGGAAAAGGTGTCCGGATACAGCTTGGCAAAGATGGGGTTCATGTAGCCGATGATCTGCGCATTGTAGCCGTCCGAGAAGAGGGCGAGGCCGCTAATCAAGACCGTGGTGATGGAGGTGATCTGCATGCGCCTTGTAGTGACATGGTGCTCGTCGTATGCTGGTGGTAGCTCCTCGACGCCCTTCTGGCAGTTCGTCTTGCTGTCTTGTTCTTTCATACCTGTTGGGCGGCGTTTAAGGTTCTGTTGTTGTCAGAGTTGAATACTCAGAGGAGCGGGTTTGAAGCTGTGGGAGCCGTCTGGGATGGCAAAAATCAGGAAAATCTTCTAAGCTTAAGTAGTCAAGCGGATGCCCCAGGATACAGAAGGTAAAGGCGTATCCATGTGATGATATCGGCCATCTTCACAGCCGGCGAGCAGATACTCAGCCGAGAGGCTTTCGGGAAGGTCTGGAAATGTGCCAATCATTCTTCGAGGATATGTCTCGCCCGGGCGAGCGTGGGTGGCCTTGTCCGTGGAGACTGGGAAAATGCACATGGCAGCACTGTGCCCCTACGATTCACGTGGGCTATTTTATTGGGCGCGCAGTCTCTTTATCTTTATATCTTGGAGTCTTGTAGGGGGATGGCTCCACACTCTGTAGCTAACCTCCCGTGGCGCCGTTTTTTTTCTCTATGAATCTTGGCGACGCGAGATGCAGCCGACGAGCGGTAGCCGAATAAGCGACAGCCGAGGACTACTCTGCCTTTGAGGCATAGGCAAGCACTGGTGTCACGGTTTACCACATGATTCCGTGCCGTCGTTGTTTTGTAGAGAATTCACTAGTTCAAGTCGCTTCAGCCATACACGTGTGTTGTGTGAATATTTATACTGGACTTGCAGTCTGAACATCAGCAACCCAAGAAGACACTGCCATCTCGCACTTTGAAAAATATCCCATCACCATGACCGTCGACTCAGACCAAGTCTCCTTCTTCCAGAAGAACGGCTACCTTATCGTTCGTGATTTTCTGTCACCAGAGCAAGTCGACGATCTGCGACGATGGGTCCAGGAAGTCCACGACTGGAAGCCTTCCAGCACATCAGAGTTTATGCCCTACGAGGTATGGACGCTATGCTCCCCTGTAGATATATGCAGACTCCAGATGCCACCGATACGCTAACATCTGCACAGGAGGTCAACGATAAGGGCAACACTGTCCTTTGCCGGACAGAAAACTTTGTCGACTGCCATGAAGGACTACGGGACATTTTGCGAGGCCCGGAGTTGCAGGACCTCCTGCAGAGTCTCTCTGGGCAGCCCATGCACCTGTTCAAGGAGAAGATCAACTACAAGCTAGCTGGAAGTGGTACGGTGGAAATGCCTAATTTGATTGCCGATTGCTGATTGCTGGTGTCGCTTGTGTCTTATCGAGGCTTACAGCAGTGCACAGGCGGTTTTGCACCTCACATCGATGCGGTTGCCTACACCCACATTAAGAGCGTGAAGCACCTGACGATTCTCCTGAGCGTCGACCCGTCCAACCTTGAGAACGGAGGCCTGGAAGTCGTCAATGCGAGCCACCATATGGACGTCCCTGTCGACCCTGCCACGAACTGCATACAGTCCAGTTGGGTGGATTCCCACACCTGGACTCCAGTTGAGCTTGAAGCAGGTGAGTGATGATGTTCAAAAAGAGAAGAGAAGAAGAAAAAAAATGCGACTGCTAACGTAGTGCTCTCTGCTGCAGGCCAGCTTCTTATTTTCACGTCTTATGTGGCCCACCGCAGCGGCGCCAACAAGAGCAGTTCCGACCGCAACGCTATCTATGCGACTTACAATCAAGCAAGCGAGGGGGACTTGCGCAAGGGATACTATGAGCACAGGAAGAAAGAATGGCCGGCGACACATATGCGCAAAAAAGGGGAGTCATACGAGGCGGGCGCCTTGACGTATGGCTTCGGATCGCCTATGCTGAGTGTGGATGCAGGGAAGCAAGTAACATTTTAGCAAGGGTGAAGTAGTAGAGGACGTGTAATCTAGAACTTGTAGTGCCCGCTTCTCGGGCCAGAATTGGCAAAATGGTGATCGGTTATTAACGAACGGCCCCACTATAAGCGGCAGCCGACAGGTAAAGAAAGTTGTGTAGGAATGGCTCGGCTACAGAGCCGACACCGAATCTGGAAATAATCATGTTCATCTATTGGTTGATTCGTTAATGCGCAGCACAGATGCTATATATGGGCTTGAAAGGCTTCTCATCAGCTTGATACAGTCACAGGGCAATCATTCCCTCAATTTAAATACTGCAATCATTTCGCGAGACAGCCCCTTAACCTTCTAGCCATTTCATTTCATAGGCTTCCACCATGGAGCTACCGACATGCCGCGCCCCCGAATCCGTTGTCGACTACATCATATCCGTCCTCAGCGCCTCCGAGAACACACCGTACATCGGCGAGCCCGTCTCCCAACTTCAGCACTCTCTGCAGTGCGCGGCGAGGGCTGCCGACAGCATTCCACCCGTGGGTGAAGCCACGCAGGTGGCCGCCCTGCTTCACGACATCGGGCAGTTTGCGCCGGCCAGAGACCTGCGCGCGGTGGCTGGCGGCGACAAGGCGGTCCAGAACCTGGGCGGGGCGCAGACGGGGCATAGCGTGGGGCGTGTTGGGCATGAGACGCTGGGCGGCCAGCTCCTCCTGGCGCTCGGGTTCTCGCAGAGAGTGGCCGATCTGGTGGCATCCCACGTGGCAGCCAAGCGCTACCTGTGTGCGGTGGACCCAGACTATGCGACCAGGCTGTCGGAGGCCAGCAAGAAGAGCCTTGCCTACCAAGGTGGGCCGATGGACAGAGAGGAGCGGGAGGCGTTTGGGGCGCAGGAATGCTGCGCAGACATGTGTCGGCTAAGGGTCTGGGACGACGAGGCCAAAGTTGAGGGCCTCGAGGTCAAAGATCTCGAAAGCTGGCGGCCTGTACTTTTGCGCCAGCTGCAAGAGAGCACTCGCTAGGTTCAATTCAATACTCAATATTCAATGTTCAATTGTCAATTTTCATTTTTCAATTTTCAGTTTTCAACACATGCAGCATGCAACATGGAAAACAATAACGCGCAGGAAAAGGACGTCTCAATTTGTTGACAGCAGCTCGTGGTTATTTAGTACAGATGCGACTAGCCCGTCGGTAGGAGATAAGCCGCATTCGCCGAGAGATAACAGGTCCTAGGAAAACTGATCAATCCGCGCATTCGTTTGGACACGAGCAACCAATGATTGGCTAGGAGTCGTGATAACGGTTTGTGGTAACAAAGCACAGAAAACTGTCAATTAACAACGACGGACTTAGTTTTTCTTTAGTCGCCGTAGGCGAGCACGAACGAAACGAATGGAACTGGCCCAATTTAGTCAAGCCCTTGAAGGCTACAAAGGTGCCTAATAATCAAAATTATACACTTAAGGTTGCCGATGCACTATTTCGCTGCCCTCGCTACGACCTCCTCGCTACGAGCACCATCGCTACCGTCTTTGCCATCGCCACGACCCGCCCCTCTCACCACGTCTCGGGACGGACTACCTAGGCCGATCCCCGTCAGTACACCAATCATGCAAACACCAGGTCAGCAGAGGTACCACAGCCGAGTCCGTAGTGGATGCCTCACCTGCCGCTCTCGCAAGGTCAAATGCGACGAGGCAAAGCCCACGTGCAGCAACTGCGCACGGCTCAAGCGAAACTGCATGTACAAGCCCACAACAACACGGCCTCCATCTGTCAGAGTGCAAACCGAGCAGCCGATTGAGGCCCCGGCCAGCAGCGGGGCCATTCTGGCTCTGGGAACACGCAACGACCACGAGCCCTCAAGTGAAGCATTCTCGCCCTGGGAATCCCATCAGACAAGGCACAGCATCAACAGCATCAACAATAGCGACAGCACCAGCAGCACCAGCACCAGCACCAGCACCAGCACCAGCAGTGCAAATGTCGAACCGGATAGTGGCATTCATGCCGGGCCTCCACGCGGGGACTCGTCCATGGCCTTGATCTCGCGCGACATTGAGCTCACGACCACCATCGACATCCTAGCTCTCCGCACCGAGTCGCCGCACATGACGGCACTGTTCCTCGACCAGGTCGAGTGCCCCAGCCTCACACCGTTTGACCCCTGCGGCTGGCGGCTCGCAAAGCGCCACCTCGTGCACTTGGGCCGGTCGTGTCCAGCCGTCGGAGCGGGTATCACAGCCGTAGCGGCGCTGCACCGGGGTCTCCTGTACGGGCTTCCGCTCTCGGGCGCCCAGACGCACTACCACGCAGCCCGGCGGCAGTTGGACGAGCTGCTGGACGATTACGGCCGGCCATTCGGCGTGGCCCTGGCGGCGATTTTCTTGCTGTGCATGTTCGAGTGCGTCCACGCCGGCAGCATGGCGCCGCACCTCCGGGAGCCGGGCCCGCTGCTAGTCCGCCGGCTGGAATCCTGGGCGCAGGACGTCGCCTCGCACTCGGGCCTGTCCGCGCGCATCGTTGCCTGGCTCCGGGTGCTGCAGGCCAGCATGACACGCGGAGGCGCCGCTGGTCTCCTGTCCAAGAGGGTCGCCCGCTTGCTTCCGAGCCATACCGGTCTGCTCCCGGACATCGAGCCACTACCCGGACAAGAAATAAACCAGACAGACCCAGCAGATCCTTCAGATTCGTCAGACCACTCAGATCACTCTGACCACCTGTGCCAGCTGCTAGGCGCGCCCATCTTCGACTTCTACTGCCGTCTGCAGGCCCTGTCCCGCCAAGTCGCCCGGTTGACCCTTTACCACCGCTCACGCACAACCAGTGCGGACCAGCAGCAAGTCGCTGACCGTATGGCGTCCCTCAAAACCCAGCTGCGCGCTCTATGGGACGGCCGCTCGGCCACGCAGCGCCAGACACCCGATCAGCTGCGCGCACAACTCGCGCCCACTATCGCCGCCCGCATCGCCAGCCTTATTGCCATCTGCGACGCCGCCTATCATGCCGAGCTCGTGGAGATCGGCCGGCAGCTTGGCGACCCGCTGTCCCGGCTGCCCGACTCGCGGGAGGCGCTGCACAGGATCCGAGAGGCTGTCGTGAGAGAGCCGGACGGCAGCGGTGGTGAGAAGACCAATGCCGGCTTTCTGCGGGCGCTGTTCCTGTATGCAATCGAAAGCACCGAACAGGAACAGACGAAGTGGGCCGTCGAGAAACTGGCGCAGATCAAGCCTCCCGTGTACAGAGGCGCTTTTTTCTCGGCCTTCGCCAAAGCGCTATCAGAAGAACAAATACGAAAGGACAGACGAGTGACATCGCGTTATTTCTGCATCTGGTACTTTGGAGTTTCGCCACCGTACATGTAGAACACGAGAGAGTTGCAGCAGAAAGAGAGAAAAGAAGAAAAAGGGCGAGGTCCAGCCAGCTGCCGAGAGCATCTACAAGCCCTACGCATTTGGAGACCATAAAATTTTTATGCAGCTGATGGCCTGCCAGTTTAAAGCTTATGGCGGGCAGTCATTCCTTTATCTTATTACTTCTGCTTATGACACAAATCCCATTCTCAAGATCATTCAGCAGCAGCCTCAGCAGCAACTCCGACCAAAGGCGTCCGCGCATCCTCTATCCCCTGCGCCACATCCACCCATACATACAGTGCCAGCGCGATCAGCATCAGGAACAGGTTTGGCAGCATGGGATAGCGTAGGTTATGCGTGTGATCTTGGATGACGCCCTGTACGAGCGGGTTGATCCAGCCGGTTGCCAGGTCCAGTGTGATCTCAAGCCCAAAGTAGAGAGCCTCGCTGCCAGCGGGTATGAAGGACGAGAACAGCATGCGGTTGAAGGCGCGCAGCGCGCTGCTCGTGCTCATGAACAAAAACTGGGCGACCCAGAACTCGGGCACGTGCTTGTAGCCGACGGCGACCCGTTTGCCGATGCCCAAGCAGCCCCAGAAGACGCAGAGAATGTTAACGCTGAGAAAGGCATAAGCCCAAAGTTTGACCGACGACGGAGAGCTGGACGAGGAGGTTTTGGCCCGAGCGGTAGCAGAGAACACCAGCATCCACGTGAGCGATCCCATGCAGGCAAAGATGACGGACGTGAACGAGTAGACGGTGTAGATGCTGCTTCCGGACGTGATGCCGGCCACCTCGAGGAAGAGGGAGCTGAGCAGGCCGAGGAAGTTGCTGTAGCCCGTGTTCCAGAGGATCCAGCCGATGCAGAGCTTAAAGGCCTGCGGGTAGCGGGGAGCGGAACGGAGGAGGAAGAGCCCTGAGGATCGAAGATGAGGTTAGATTTAGTATGCGAGAGAGAAGACGGCCCGTGGCTTAAGGCCTTCAAACAGTAGAGCGGACTTACATGTGCGGAATGGCAAGAGAAAAAGACTCTGGCCCTCGGGCTTCTCTCTTCCAGGAACGTTGGGCAGTAGAAAGTGGCCAACAGCTGCGACGACAACTGCTCAGGTCAATGTGAGCAGACAAACAAAGACACAAAAGATAGGAAAAGACTGAAAAAAACCTCTTACTCGTGAGGCATCCTCCGATCGTCACGGCCAGGAGATAGTTGGAGTAGCCGGACGTCGTATAGCTCCCGCGCGAGTATACCAGGATCACGCCGATCAGCAGGGCCACGATGCCGCCGACGTTGCTCGACACCAGGCCCAGCACGCTGACCCGGCTGCCCTTGGCCCACGTGGCTCGATCGTGACCGGCGTTTTTTGGGCTGTTTGGGCTGTTTGGGCTGTTTGTGTTGTCTCGGCCCTCTTGACCCTCTCGGCCGTCTCGGCCTGCCCGGCCCGAACCTGCCGATTGCCCGAACCATCCGACCGAGCGCATGAAGATGGGCACGTACGACGCTTCGACAACCGTGTACACACCCTGGACCAT
The DNA here is from genome assembly GCA_000806385.1 of Leptographium procerum. Taxonomy (NCBI): domain Eukaryota; kingdom Fungi; phylum Ascomycota; class Sordariomycetes; order Ophiostomatales; family Ophiostomataceae; genus Leptographium; species Leptographium procerum. Next base: position 53,839 of record JRUC01000017.1, read on the forward strand.
GGTCAGCGCGCAGTACAGACCTGACAGTGCGTACAGGTGGGCATAGGTCTTTGCCACCAGCGCTGCAAACGGCAGCGCCAGGATGCCAAACACGTAGATGGAGCCCATCATCATGGGCTTGCGGAAGTGCGCGTAGTCGGCAGCGCCGGCTACGAAGATGGACACGACGCCTTCTAGGGCGCGGCCGATGGCGCGAAGGTAGAGGCTTGAATGTAGCAATAGCCGTTAGTCATAGATCGTGGGAGAAGATACAAGGTAGAGTGTAGACGAAGACGAAAGACGAAGAAGATGTGAGAGAAAATACAGGTAGCTTAGGTAATCAATCTCATGGCCACCGAAGCGCACGACACAAGAGACGGTCCCGCGCTTGGAACAAGCCTTGGTGCTGCCCGGGACGTGGCCGACCGCGTTGGCGGTGGCCTGGATGCAAGCGCCGACGTAGTTGAAGGTCATGGAGCTGGTGGGGCCGGTCGAGAAGCAGAGGACGATCCAGCCCCAGAGAGCGGTGTTGCTGCGCAAAGGAGTAGCCGGCTCGGACCCAGACCTAGATCTGGATCTGGGTCTGGACTCGGTGTTGTCGTCGTCCAGGCGGTCAACCGCCTCGATGACATCCCCGACCTTCGCACCGTCTGTCCTGTTCGGAGCTTTTGCCGTCATAATGTCAATGCTGCTCCAGGATCGGGGAATGCAGCACAATCAGATAGAGAGAAAAAGAAAAAATGAGAAAAAAATATGTCACTTTTCAGAATATGGAAGTGGGACAGAAAGAAACAGCAGCACCCCCACCAGACAACAAGACGAATTGAGAGAGTACGACGAGACCAGGAGACAAAAGAATGACACCGGATATACGCTGCTATGCTCATACTTCGGAGCTTGTCGTTTTAGAAATAATCCGACTGCTCCTCTGGCTCTGTCTCCCGCAGGAGCTGGAGACTCGGCGCCATCTAGACCTCCCTCAGACCCCACCGATGGAGGTCGGAATATAAAATGAACTGTCATCTAGGACGAAAACTGCAGGCTCCGTGCTAGCTAGCTGCAAGCTCTTCCATAGTCATTGAAAATCGGCATCACAACCAGTCTTGCCTATTTTGTCGATTCTTTTCTTTGGCTCTAGCCTCTCCACCAAAAGCCCCACAGGCAGGGCTGCAACAATTGTGCTCAATTGTGCTCACGACCACTTTGTGTCTCTGGTACCCAATAACAGATCGTAATGCAGTGGGCCTCCCGTTGCAGGATGCAAGATGTACACGTGGGAATGTTTTTGATTTCTTGTAGCGAAGGGCGAGACCTCCGTTGTCGGATCAAGGCCGTTCTTTCGGTACTTCGCCTTTACTTGCCTCTCTCATAATCTACTGCGGGTAGAGCACGGGCGGAGAAGATGTAGACAAGAATGAGTAAGTTTAAGAAAAAGGATGGGACCGAGATATGCGCTGACCCAGAGCTTAGTGACAGAAAAAAAGAAAAGAGAAGAGAAAAGTAATTTAAGCCAACATTGGACTCTACATCAACACCGGCTGTTCCTAGTCGCCAGGATTGGTTTGTCTTACCATCCTGCAGGCCATTGATCACACATCATGAGCTGTGACGTGACCACTTCGGTCCTCGTTCTGGCTTCGACTCCAGCTTCAACTCCTGCCTCATCGTCGCCCATGCCGACTGCAGCTCCAGCTGAACATGCTGCGACACTAGAAAAGAACCAAGCCGTGGCTACGTCTTTAGCCGCTGTGCCTACCCATCCTCCTGGTCCTCCCAGTCTTCCCAGTGCTTCCTCTCATGCCCCTTACTGCGCTTTGTCTCCAGCCCGCCGCCGCTACATCCTCGGCCTCGTCGCCACCGCTGGCCTCTTTGGCCCCCTCGCCGGCGGCATCTACCTACCGGCACTGCCCGTGCTGGCGGCCCAGTTCCACGTGGGCACGACGGCCATCAACGCCACCGTGACCGTGTTCATGGCCGTGTTTGCTGTCGGCCCGCTGGCCTGGGCCGGCTGGGCCGATTGGCGCGGGCGGCGGCCACTGTACGCGGCCTCGCTGCTGATCTACATCACGTCCAACGTTCTACTGTCAGCGCTGCCGGCCCATTTCGCTGCACTGGTGGTGCTGCGCATCGTGCAAGCGTTTGGGTCATCGGCGGTGGTGTCGCTGGGGGCCGGCACAGTGGCCGACGTGAGTTTTGTTCTTTTTGTTCTCCTTGTTCTCCTTGTTCTCCTTGTTCTTTTTTTGGTCCTCCACTCATCCCTTCTCTCACACTCCTCATCCCTTCAGATAACGGAACCGAAGCGCCGTGCTACAGCCATGTCGGTCTTCCTGCTCGGCCCCCAGTGCGGCCCCATCTTGGGCCCCGTGATCGGAGGCGCCTTGGCCGGCCAGTCGTCGTGGCGCTGGATATTCGGCTTCCTGGCTATTGGCGCCTCGGTCCTCCTGGCCGCCATCGTCCTGACGCTTCCCGAGACCCTGCGGTGTCGCGTCGGTAACGGCTCTCTGCACGCCAGGAAAAAGGACACAGCCACGAACACGACCGCGAATGGCTTCATCGTCCTCGGCTGGCCGCCACGACTCACGTCACCCCTAGCACCGCCTGGGAAGCGCGGGCCACCGCCGCCCAAGCCCACCCTGCGCGGCTACTGGCGCCTGTTCTCCTACCCGCCCATCGGCATCGTGTCGGCCAACACGGCGGTGCTGTACGCGACCTACTTCTCCATCGCCGTCGACCTGCCGGACCGGCTCGGCACTGCGCCTTACCACTGGTCGACGGCAGCCGTGGGCGCATCCTACCTTGCCGTTGGATTGGCCATGGTAGTAGGCTCGGCTGCGGGAGGGCGGCTGTCGGACTGGCGGCGTGCGAGGGTGCTGGCTGCTGTCCTGGAGGCTCGGAGAGAAGATGCCCTAACCGCTGACACTGCCACGAACGTTGACAACGTCTTGCCTCCTGAGAATCGCCTGATCGACCAGATCTGGGGTGTGCTGGTCTGTGCCGCCGGCTGTCTCATGTACGGCTGGTTCGTGGCCAAGCATCTCCATCCGGCCGTCGTGCTCGTGGCCACATTTCTAAGTAAGTTCTTGATCACTTTTCTGTCTCTTCTGTCTCTTCTGTTTCTTCCTCTTCTCTCTGTTTTTTTCTGACTGCTTCCCTCCCAGCCGGCTTCGGCATGAGTTGGGTCTTCGTGGCCACCACTGCCTTTTTGACGGAATGCGTGCCGCAGCAGGCTGCCGGCGCCTTTGCCCTCGGAAACATGCTGCGGAACCCGGCTGCCGCTGTGGCGGCCGTGTTGATGCCCACACTGACGTCGCATATGGGTGTTGGCTGGTGTTTTACCGGGTGGGCTCTACTGGATCTCGTCCTAGTCGGCAGTGCTATCATCAGTCAGTCATATGTTTTCTGCCCTATTCGATTGGCATGCTTCTAACGGGTTTAGTTCTTCGTATTCGTGGTCCATACTGGCGGAAGCAGCGAAATGCAAAATTGGCGGCCGCCAAGCTGCGATCAGTAGGCCGATAGTAAGGAGTAGAGGCTGCTTTTATATTTCCTTGGGAGGGTGACCTTAGTTTTCATACGCTCTTAATAGCCGAGTTCATTTCATAGTAACATTAAGCTATTCAGTACAATATGCGCAAGTCTAGTCTAAACGAGTCTAACTCTAAAAAATCACACAATCCTCCGCCAGGAAGCTGCCATATATCATCTATTTCCCTGTCTTATACCTCGACACCCCCCTCGATACTCCTCAGTCCTCTAATTCCATTGCCAATCCTATTTCCATTCCCAGCTCTCGTCTCATAACTTTCATATAAATCATTATGTAAGCAAAAAATCCATCCCCGAGTCGGCCATGACCTTCTGCCAGCTGACGTCAGCGCGCTTCTCGCTGGACTCTATCCTGCGCCTGCGCCAGACCTCGGACAGGACACGGTGGGCCGACGAGATGCTCCAGATGCCGTACTTCTGGCCTTTGTCAAAGTACCAGCTAGCACGCTTCTGCAGGCTGGGGTCGTCGGCTTCGCAGGCGATGACAAAAACGGGCCACATCAGGCCGGCCACGTTGAGGTTCGTCTCGAGGCTGGCAATGGCCTCGAGGTGGTCGAGGGCGTAGCGGACGAGGTGCTGGATGGTGTGGGGCGCGGCGTGGAAGAGCACGCGCTCGTAGTGGATGCGGCAGGCAAAGTAGAAGACGTAGGCGTGGTGGCGCACGAAGCGGCGCTCGGTGTCGTCGTCGGAGCCTTCGATGCCACTTTTGCCACTTTTGCCACCGCTGCCGCCGGTGGTGGAGGCAGAATGATGATTGACGCGCAGGGCGCGCGGGTCGTTGAGCAGGATCTTGACCCGGAGGTTCTCGAGCTCCTGCTGCGACGGCGGGGCAGAGCGGCCTCCGAGGCGGTTGATGTGCACGATGGCCTCGAACATGGGCTGGCTGATACCGTACAAGCTGTCGAGCTGGTAGTTGTGGTAGAGGGCGGTGCAGGAGAGACCAAAGATGTTGTTGTAGGTGAAGTCGTTCTCGCTCTCGTGCTCATTCTCGCGTTCGTGCTTGTGCTCGTTCTCGTTCTCATTCTGGTACTCGTGGCCGTCAGCGTCGGCGTCGCTGGCCAGCGGCGACAGCAACGTCGGTTCCTGCGGGCTGGGCATGTCTGAGGCGGTGCCAATGGCCTCGAGGATGAGGAAGATCTGGTGCAACGTTGAGCCGGCCGGCTGGGTGCGCCAGGGCCGCTTAGCCGGCGCCTGCAGCCACTGGCGGCCCATGCGCAGGTGGGCGCGCCAGGCGGTCGAGTCGCCGGTGAAGCAGTGCGTGACGATGTTCAAGATGATGGTGGCCAGCACGGCCTCGGGGCTGGAGGCGCCGTACTGCATGCTGCGCTGCAGGTGGGCGAGGCACAGCTGGTGGTGGCTCCAGCCGAGGCTGCTGTAGCGGCTGCCAACCAGCGGCTGCTGCTGGGCGCAGTTAAAGGCCGTCACCGCGTAGATGCCGTGGAGCAGCGCCATGTACTCGGACGGCGGGACCAGCTGGCTCTGGGCCACCAGGGCCATGGGCACGAAGATGGTCCGGAAAGGGTTGTCCTGCCGCGGCATCGGGATCATGATGCTGCTCGTGTGCCTCACCCAGTGGTCCAGCAGTTGGCTCTCCTCCGTTGGCTGCGGCGACGCGCATAGCTGCATCACCGTGACCGCGCTGCTGCTGTAGGGGTCGTCCTGGCATCCAGGCCCGGACCCGCACCCAGGAGAAGAGGGCGCCATGATGGGCCTCCACTGCTCCGTTCCTCTCTCCGGCCCTAGCGCTGGGGGCAGGCCGAAGATGCTCCCGAGGTCGCAGATGCTGTCCAAGTTCGGCAGGATGTCGAGGTCCGGTGAGAAGGAGGATTCGACCTCTGGGATAATGGCGAGGTCATAGATGTTCTGCACGTCGTCGTCAAAGGGCAGCGGCAGAGAAGGCGAGGAAGATGCGGGTAGGCGAGCACGGACAGGGAAGGCTGACTGTTGGGGCTGGGATGGTGGTGTGGCCACGAAAACGGTAAAGAGGCTGGCATGTGGATGGGAATGGGGATATGGGTCTGAGCAGACGTAGGAGCAGGCCTCGGCCTGAGCGTCTTCTCCATCGTCCGGCAGGCCCTCGATGATGGCATCCAGCTCCTCGTCTCTGAGCGCGGCCGTCTCGGGCTTGTCGTCGGGTCCGGGCTGGCCGTAGGCCCACGGCAGCGATCGGCGCTCGCTCCGAAGGCCTGCCTTGGGGTTCTTCTGGCGGTCCTCCCAGATGAGCCGCACGCCGTAGCCGCCGCAGACCCGCTTCGCCTTGGCGCAGCGCAGGCAGGCCGGCCGCTGCTCGTCGCACTTGACACCGCGTGCTCGGCAGGTGAAGCAGCCGCTAAAGGTCATCGACCGCCGCGTCGGCCGCGTCTGCTGCTTCATCTTCTGCTTGGCATTTGGCTTCTGCCTCGCCTTGTGCTTCTGCTCGTCTTTCTGCATTTTTCTTTTCTTTTCTTTTCTTTTCTTTTCTTTTTTTATTTTTTATTTTTAGGTAGTGCTGGTCTTCCGTCGCAGTCTCTTGCTGGCAATATGTAACTGCCAACAGTGACAGGCACTGGTCGAAGTGGGGAGGAAGAAGAAAGCAGCAAACCCGACCGATTTGATGGGACAGGGAGTCGGAAGGAGACCCACTCCGTAGCGTGCTTTGGGGGCCTCGCTGATTCCTTCCGTGTCTCGCCATCTGCTATCGGGCTTATCTACCATTTAGGCGTCGCTCATTGGCCAGAAAGCCTCCGAGCCTCGTGGTATCTCGAGATACGGGCGGCTTTTAAGTCGTCTCTACCTTGTTCCTTTCTCCCGGCCACGAGGTCATAGTTTTATCTATCAATCTCATCAATCTTTTCAAGTTTGTGTTTTTTTTTCTTTTGTTTCCCTTCTACTCCGATCCATGTAGTAGTCCTCCCACCGTCTTCTTACCTTTTCCCCCAGCACATCGGAATCCATTCCCACCCAATTCCTCACTCTTTCTCTCTTGTCGTATCCCCCCCTCTCCAATTTTCTGTGATGGCTTCAAAATCCCTTACTGGTCGCAATGCTATCGTCACCGGCGGCTCTCGGGGCATCGGCGCAGGCGTCGCCCTCGAGCTGGCCAAGCGGGGCGCCAACATCCTGCTGACGTACAATGCCTCGAGCACGCAGGCGGACGCGCTGGCTGCCAAGCTGCACGCCGACTACGGAGTTGATGCCTTCTCTGTGCAGGCCGCCGGTGGCGACCGCGACTCGCCCAAGCGCATCGTCGATGCGGCCGTACAGCGCTGGGGTCCGTCCTCGATCAACATCATCATCAATAACGCCGGCGCCGGCGACGATGCGCTGCTGGCCGACCTGACCCACGAGGTGTGGGACAAGATCCTTGACTGCAACCTCCGCTTCCCCGTCTTTCTCGTCAAGGAGGCCACACCGCACTTTGGCGCCGCCCCGCGCATCGTCAACGTATCCAGCGTGCTCGCCCGCATGGGCGGCTCCTACACGGCCGCCTACACGGCCAGCAAGGCCGCCCTCGAGGGCGTCACCAAGGTCATGGCCATCGAGCTCGGCCAGAAGTACGGTGCCACCGTCAACTGCGTCAACCCCGGCCCCGTTGCCACCGACATGTGGCTGCGCGACACCGACCCGGCCGTGGTGGCAGAGTGGGACGTCAAGATGAAGGAGATCCCGGCCGCCCCACGTATTGCTACCCCCGATGACATAGCCCAGATCGTCGCTTTCCTGTCCGAGGAGGCCAGCCGCTGGTCTACCGGTAGCACTGTCAACGCAAACGGCGGCCTCTGCTTTGTATAGTTTTTTTCGGTGCTTTTTTATGAGTAGTGGCTATTTTTGTAGCTTCTACACTACAATTCATGCGTTATGGTTTACGAATATGATAGAGAACGGTAGGCATGTATCTTTAGCATACGGACTCTCCGCAAGTCGCTGGTCCACGATCTACCCAGCTTCAATGGTAATTGGCCTAGGATATTGGCAGCAATAGGATAGAGAAAGCATCCGAAACAATCGGTGATAGATACAGCTTTACAAAGGTAATGCTGATAGGCCCCTACAGCAACCTCAGTTTTCTAGATTGAATGTGTAGACGTCTTACATGATTTCATATACTATTAGCACAGCACTTTTGTCCTATATGCACCTGCAACACGCTAGAAATAGAGCACTTTCATCTCATTGGACTAAAAATCCAGCCAATCATAGATGAGGCGTTACCCAATACCAGAGAGTCATCACAATCTCTCGGTCCAATTATTCCTCTTCTGTCAGCGCAGACCGTATACACCTTCGCCCTTGCTTATCTTTGAGTTAGTACGTACAGTGATATTTCGTTGCTTTTTACAAAAACGATGTATAGGCGAAATGCAGTGGAAAAAAGGCCGGCAATATCGGCAGTGTTGCATCTAGTACATAATCAATAGCCAATAAGAATTGATTGTGCCCTACCTACGTTGCCGTGGTGTAATTAAGAAAGATTGCTCGAATTGCTGTGTCCATAGGATTTCCACGCAAGGAGTACTACTCTCACTTTGTATGAACGAGTCGACTCGGGATAACTGTAGGGTATAGACCACATGATTTCACATCCACAGTCACCATTCTTTGTAGTCATCAGTCGCCAGCCATCAGTTGCCGAAAAAAAAATCGTGTGTATTCATAAGTGCTATTTGTTATCTTGTCAGTCCCTCCTTGTTTTTAGTACATGTCCTCGTTTGCAGCGTAGTCCTTGATCAGGGCCCGCAGCGGATGGCCGCCCTCGATCCAGCCAAGGAAGGGCGCGCTGAGGTCGTAGCCGATCAGCTTGAGCATGTCGACGTCGTCGGCGTACATCTCCTTGAGCTTGTCGCGGTCGTTGTTGATGTACTGGTTCTCCTCCTGGCGCAAGAAGCCCTTGGTCATGAAGCAGCTATAGACGAGGCGTTCTTCGTTCTCGGTCGTGTTGGCGGAGCCGCCGTGCAGGCAGGACGCGAGCATGACAAAGGCGTCGCCGGGGTTGAGCTCGGCAAAGACGGCCAGGTTCTCGTCCGGCTTGCGGTCCGTGTCCCAGAGGTGGGAGCCCGGGATAAAGCGGGTGGCGCCATTCTGGCGTGTCGTCTTCTTGGCGCCGACGAAGAAGCCGATGCCGGTGTCCTGGCCCATCTTGTAGTCGGCGGGCGCCATCTCGTGGGTGACGTTGTGGTGGATCATGTCGTCGCGGTGCAGGCCCTGGGCGCGGGCGCCGGGCCCGATGGAGAAGATGATGGTGTTGTTGAGCTGCGGCTTGGACACGCTGTCGATCTGCTCGTCGCCCAACCAGCTGCGGTGCGTGCTGGAGAGCAGCGTTTTGCAGGCCTCCTGGTAGAGCCGGTTGCAGACGATGCTCTGCATGAAGATCTTGGACTTGGCCGCCAGTCCGTTAACGCGGCGCGTCTCCTTGGGGAAGAAGTCGCCGTTCCACTCCGTGTCGGCATCGAGGTACGGCCGCGTGTCCTTCTCAATGGCGGCTAGGTCCTCGGCCGAGACGGCATTCTTGATGACGACGCCGCCGGCCTTGATCAGGCCCTGCACAATCTCCTCGGCCGTGGCCGTGGCGTTGTCAAAGACAGGTACCTCGGGCACGGCAGGGTAAGCCGTGATGGGAGCGGCCTTTTGAACCGGTGCTGTGGTTGTGATGGTGGTGGTGGTGGTGGTGGTAGACATGGCGGAAGGCTGGTGGGGAATTTGGAAAGGAAAAAAAAAAGAAATGATTGGTGGTATGTATCCCTTAGTATGCAGGGTGAGAAAATGTGGTGCAGAATCGACTTATTGTTCGGATGCGAAGCCCCAATCTGCGGAATCTGCAAATCTGCAAATCTGCGTATCTGTGCAATGCAATCTGTATCTGGGTAATCTGTATCTGCGCATTGGATACCTAGACAGCCAAGTCAAAAGGAGCCACGGGTGGCCAGGTTATAAGCCCATGATGGGCAGCCAATGTGGTGTTGCTGTGGAGAAGGAGACTGCGAGTATCAGTGGTCCCCCCCCCCCCCGCAAAAAAGCAGGTGATGTAGGATTCTGGACTAGTGCAAAAGGCCCGGCCCTCCTGGCACACTCAGGGCAACAGACAGCGAGCATCATCCTACGTCCGGGGCAGACCGAGTCGTACGACCGCTCGGATACCCGCGAGCTCCTGGAGGCAGCGAGGCAGGCAAGAGTTAGCGAGCGGGAAAATGGGAGGCAGATGTTGAGAAGCATATTTGACCGCTCTCGTCCTCCTTTCGTCTCCTCACTATCATCTCACTTATCAACTCATCTTCATCCCATCTTCTCCCGCCTTCCTATCCAAAGCACGCGAGCATTCTGCCACTTTGGCCCTGAAATCTGCCAATCTCTCTATTCCTCCTTATTTATTTATTTATATTTATTTATTTATTCATTTTTACTTTTCACTTTTTATTTCCACCCCATAATCAATCCACCGCCAAAAAAATGCCTTCCGCTATCAACAAGGGCGAGATCCAGCGCGTGACCGCCGACATTGGCGCCAAGAAGATCCTCGAAATCGTGCGCCAGGATGGCGGGGTGATCATCAAGGGGTTCCTCTCGCCGGAGCAGCTGCGCGAGTTCAACGAGGAGCTGGACCCGGCCATGCAGAAGATTCAGGCCGGCACGACGCACACGGAAAACCAGTTTATCGCCGACTTCCACGGCAACGAGACCAAGCGGCTGACCAACCTGGTGACGCTCAGCAAGACGTTCCGCGACGAGATCCTGGACATGGACCTGGTCCACGAGCTGGCCACGGACGTGTTTGAGAAGGAGTCGGGCACGTATTGGATGACGACGGCGCAGGTGATCGAGATCGGCCCCGGCAACAAGAGCCAGATGCTGCACCGCGACCTGGAGAACAGCCCGCCGTACGTGGGCATGGGCCCGACCGGCCCTGAGGCCATGATCAACTTCCTCATCGCCCTGTCCGACTTCACGGAGGAGAACGGAGCCACGCGCGTGATCCCCAACAGCCACACCTGGCCCGACTTCAACGACCGCGGCTCGCACGAGATGACCATCCCGGCCGAGATGAGCGCCGGCGACGTCCTCTTCATCAGCGGCAAGGTTGTCCATGGCGGCGGCGCCAACCGCACGGCCGACCAGCGCCGCCGCGGCCTCGCCTTCACCTTCCAGCCCAGCTTCCTCACCCCCGAGGAGGCCTACCCTTTCCTCATCGACATGAGCATCGTCAAGCAGATGTCTGCGCGGGCACAGAAGATGATCGGCTTCCGCTCTCAGTTCCCAAAGGGCTCTCCCGGCCTCTGGCAGTGCGATTATCGGGAGATTGCCGACTACATCGGCCTTCAGTAGACGGGAGAGAGGAAGATGAAGGAGAACGTGGCAGATGGTATTATTACACGATGCCATTTGTATGTTACTTTTTACTACGAGACACGTCCTTATGCCCTTGGCTTTTTTTCTCAATTTCTTTTTTTTTGTTCATTTTTTTACTGTTTACACCATCTGTTTGCATACTCTGTAGCCTCGTCCAGCATACATAAATTGCTTTACTTTTGATTATCGAGATATCGTGGCCAGTTCCCATTGGTTCGAGCCCCTGATAGATGGTAACGCATTGTGAATATTCTTATGTGGTAATTGGCCGCATTCCAAGTTGAAAAAAATTGCGGGCAACAACCACGCGCACGAATAGTATGAGGTATCACAAAAGATACATCTCGTGTGTACACGTATTATGCCTCACTCGAAATAACTGCGAGAAAGTTTCGCCGCCAAAAGACCTTCTATGTAAAAGTTGTTCTTTTTTTTCTTTTTCTTTTTTTTTCTGTTCTTTTCTGTTCTTTTCTGTTCTTTTTCTTTTCTTTTTCTTTTCTTTTTCTTTTCTTTTTCTTTTCTTTTTCTTTTCTTTTTCTTTTCTTGTTCGAACACGCTTTGTATCGTACGAGACGGACATAGTCCATACGAGGCCCCAAGTTTCAGACTGGGCGAGATAACGTTGATGATGCCGGGTGTTCGGATCAGACAGGGCTCTTCGCTAACGGAGGCAAATGCTAAGATACTACGTACAGCCCGGAACGACCGCATATCGCTAAGATCATGCATACGAACCCTAGGCTTCGCAGAGTCTTTCCCCAGGCCGGCTGTTATCGTCTTGGGCCCATCTTAGATACGGCTAGCCTTAGCCTAGCACATCTTAGAACGACCTAGCGAAACCCGTCCAGAGCCTAGCGGCACCCAGCAGAGCCCAGCCGAACCTAACAGAAGCCTGGCAAAAGCCCTGTCGCTCGGTACGCCACTCTGATGGGCCTAAAAGATAAGCAGGGGTCGTGTTGGGGTGTCCTCCTGCTGCTGCTGTGTATCTTATCAAAATTTGTCATTACAAAAATGGTGGATGTAGAAGTGGATCCTGGGTATCAATTTCGCTGTCAGTTGCTGTCTGTAACTGTCGTCGCGATCCCTTCCAAGGGCCAGTCAGATACCGCCAATTGTGATGATTGCCAGATAAATACTGTCGACATGGCTTTTTCTTGCTTGCTCCACGTCTCTGGTTTTGTGGGACTCGTGGCTGCGACCGTTCTCTGACATATAACTACTCCTTCTCTTTGCTCACAGCTCCGTTCTGGGTTTCTTGGCTGTCGTCACCCGAAAGACTCGAGTACCCATCTGTTTGCTTAGGAAAGTCAAAGCCTTGTCGCTGCCACCATGTCCGACTTTGACGAGAAGAACATGGCCGACAAAGAAGCCCATATCCAGACCCATACGGCTGGGCCCGATGTCTCCTCGGGCGACGTCCAGGTGGCCGGGGTCCAGAAGAACTTCAGCCTCTGGAGCACGCTGGGCATGGCTTTCAGCATCACGTCTACGCCCATTGCCATCGGCACCTATCTGTCGGTGAGCATTGGCGTGGGAGGTAGCCCGGTGTTCTTTTTCGGCTACATCCTGTCAGCCGTGATGAACCTCATCGTGTGTGCCTCGCTCGCCGAGATGGCCGCCGTGTTTCCTCATTCGTCTGGTAAGTTTAGTTTGAATGAAAAAGAAAAAGAAAAAGAAAAAGAGAAACCATCCCCCCTCTAAAAAAAGCTATCTAACCTCCCCTCTAGGCCAAATCTACTGGACCGCCGTGATGGCCCCTAAAAAGTACGCCCGCGGACTCAGCTACGCCGTCGGCTGGTTGACGTCGGCCGGCTACTTCTTCTGGACCGCGGCCACGTTCCTGATCACGTCGCAGCTGATCTGGGCGCTCGTGCAGATCTGCCACACGCAGTTTGTCACGCACGCCTGGCACTTTTACGTCATCTACCTGGCCACGGCCGCCATCAGCGTCGTCGTCAACGGGCCGCTGTTCCGCTGGTATCCGACGCTGCTCAAGGGCATGATCGGCTACATCAACGGTGGTGCGCTGTTCATCATGATCGCGCTGCTGGTGCGCAGCCACCCGAAGCAGAGCGCAAAGTATGTGTTTGTCGACATTGTCAACCTGACCGGCTGGTCGTCGGACGGCGTCGTCTTCTTCCTCGGCCTGCTGCCCGGCCTGACTGCCGTCAACGGCTTCGACTGCGCAGCCCACATCGCCGAGGAGGTGCCGAACCCCCGCCGCGAAGTACCGCAGGTCATGATGGGCAGTGCCGTGGCCAGCGCCATCGGTGGCCTGCCCATGATCCTCGTCTACATGTTCTGCATCACCAACACCGACAACCTGCTTGCCCCCGTCGGCGGCCAGCCCGTGGCCCAGCTGATGGTCGACTCGCTCGACTCCATGGCCCTGACCGTCATCGGCATGGTCATCTTCATCGTCACTTTTGTCTTCGCCTCCATCAGCATGCTGACCACCTGGAGCCGCGTCTGGTGGTCGCTGGCCCGCGAGAACGGCACGCCCTTCTCCGTCACGCTGAGCCGCGTCGAGCAGAAGTCCCAGCTGCCCTACAACGCCATCCTCTTCGCCGTCGCCGCCTGTGCTCTCATCGGCCTGCTGGAGCTGGGCTCGAACACGGCCCTAAACGCTATCCTGGGCGGCGCCATCCTCTGCGTCTTCATCTCCTACGCCGTACCCCTATCCTGCTCACTGATAGGCCGCCGCCAGGCTTTCCGGGGCAAGCACTACTTCAATCTCGGCGTCGCCGGCACGGTGCTTAACGTGATCGCCCTCGTCTGGATTCTGTTTGTTTTCGTCTGGCTTTGCTTCCCCATGTACATTCCCTACACCAACAGCACCATGAACTGGGCCGTGGTGGTCTTCTTTGGCATCCTGGCACTGAGCGGCATCAACTGGCTGGCTCACTCGCGCAAGTACTTCACTGTTCCGGTAGAGGTGGAGTCTAGCGCGTCAAGCAGCGAGTCTGGCAGCAAGTGAGGTGGTAGCTTGTTTATAGATTTTGTAATCCTAGAAGCCATTATGCTCGTCTTATTCTCCGTATTTATGTTCAATCTTGTCAAGCAGTACACTGCGCGGTCCAATTATTTGCACTCTTATCTCGCATTTTGTTCGTGCCTTGTGTTGGTTTGCTTTTGCCTTTATCTTTTGTTTGTTTTGTTTGTTTTGTTTATTTTGTCTTTTTTTATTCTTTTTGGCTAATATCTTGTCTGATGATACACTCGCACTTCATGCCTTTAATGCGGCCGTCACCCGGATCTCGATTCTCGCTCCCATAAACAGGTTCGCAACCCCGATAGCCGCCCATGTCGGCCGATTTCCCTTTAGGTACTTTTCAAACGCGGCTTCGATTGCCGTGTTCACCTCCGGATCTGCCAGGTCGCCCGTGTGGAAGGTTGTCAGGTCGTAGACGGCCCGCCAGCCGTCCTTGACGCCGGCAGCTTGCAGGGTGTCTTCGACGTTTTGAAAGGCACGCATGATCTGCTCGGTGGTCGAAGCCGGCAGCGTCATGTCCTCATTCAAGCCAGTCGTTCCCGAGAGCCTGACGGTGGTGACGTTGGGAGGTATGATGACGGCGCCGGAGAGGTTGAGCATCTCGCCCAGCTTCTCTCCAAAGCCGACAGAGTTGACAGCCTTGATGCCGTAGGCCTCGAGGCCTCCCTTGTACTCCGCCATAGCAGTAGAATGTTTCGATGTAGAAGTAGTCGAGTGAGCTTGCTATAGGGGACTCGGGGGGGTTTTTCGAAGAATACTGGTCGGTCTAGCAGAAGTGGCGTCTCGTATTCCCAACAGAGAAATTCCCAACAGAGAAAAGAAAGAAGAAAGCTGTTCACGGCAGCTCCGGCTGCTGAGGGGTTAAAAGCTCTGCGATTGATACCAAGGTGGCATCCAGCTTTCCAGCTGACAGGGAAAGAGACAACGAGCAGCCTCATGGCGCTAGTACTCTTAGAGTTTAGAAAAAAACGCAGCTAGCAGCTATCTGAAGGGCTCGCTGTCCCCTGCCGCCAAAGCTATCGTTATCTGCAATGGCTTCAATTCGCTTTGCATAGCAGCAACACTTTCGATGCAGCATAAGGTGGGCAGGCGCTTCGCGCGTCGGGTACTGGTCTCCAACGACGAAGAGAAGCAGAGAGTGGACTGATCTTGCACACGAAAGAACTCGTGAGAAAAAAATTAGCAGCAGCCTCCAGAAATCTCCCACCCACATCTCACAATGCGCGTCGCCATTGCTGGTGCTGGCGACCTGGCCAAGTACCTGGTCGAGGAGCTCCTGGCGGCCGGACACTCGGTCGTGGTGATCTCGCGCACGTGCAAGCCCTGGTTCGAGCGGACCGACATTGCGTTCCGGGCGAGCGACTACTCGGTGGCCTCGCTGGCCTCCGCGCTGGCCGACTGCGACGCCGTGGTGTCGACGATACTAGACTACGGCACCGGCGGCGTGGTGCCGCACCTCAACATGCTGGCGGCCTGCCAGCAGAGCAGCCGGTGCAAGAAGTTCATCCCGTCCGAGTACGGCGGCGACACGGAGCGGTTCCCCGACATCCCGCTCTTCTACGAGGCCTCACACGTGCCGGTGCGCGCCGCCCTGGCCGCCCAGACCGACGTGCAGTGGACGCTGCTGGGCAACGGCTGGCTGATGGACTACTTTGTGCCCGCGTCGCAGCGCTACATCCGCGACATTGGCCACTACCACCCCATCGACTTCGTCACCAACAAAGCCGTCATTGCCGGCACCGGCGACGAGCCCATCTGCTTCACCAGCGTGCGCGACCTCGCCCGCGCCATCGCCCAGCTGGTCGCTCACGACGACTGGGACCAGCCCTCGACATACGTCATGGGCGAGCGCACGTCGTGGAACGGCATCGTGCGCAAGCTGGCCGCCCGCGGCCGCAAGATCGACGTCACCTACCGCCCGCACGAACAGCTGCTAAAGGACAGCCTTGGCGAAGGCGAGGATGCCCTGGTGGCGCAGTTTGGCGTCTGGTCCAGCTCTAGCTCGTGCGGCCTGCCCGAAGAGCAGCTCGAGCGGCAGCGGGCAAAGTACTTTGCCAATGTCAAGTTCCGCACCGTCGACGAGTTTCTGGACGACGCCGAGAAGGATACAACAAAGGAGGCCAAGATATGACGACAGGTGGAGGAATAGCAAAGTCTTCATGTACCTAGAGTGTAGCATGTTTGAGGCGTAAAAAACGTCGAAGATCAGGTCAGCGACCGATGTGATTGAGAACATACATTTAGTGTTTTTTTCCCTTACTTCCTCGATAATTTTTGGAGCTCCAATCCAGGAGTGTATAATGTATATAGGGGGTGTTTTGCCTGATTACAGTGTAGTAATCGCTGTCCAGCGGTACGAGTACAAACTGTTGTCGGAAGAAGAGCCTTAAATTGGAGTTATGGCAAGGCATTCGGGGGCTACGTTATGTAGTACTGTTGGCGCAGGCCCACTAAACCCTACAAAAGTCAGGCCTTTCCCGGCCTGCCCCGATCGCGTACAAGTTTCGACTTGACACTTCCCCTCATTTGACTGTAGTCACTCCGTAGGATTCGCCAGTGGAAGCCCTGCTATTTTTAGGGACTGGACATAATAGGCTTAACCACTGTCGCAAGTCTGGCTACAGGCGCAAGGCCATCAAATGTGCATTACAACTCTCTTCATTGCAGCCTACAACAGTCGTTCGATTACCTGATAAATCATCTAAATCAATCCCCCCCCCGTCATTCCTCTTAATCCATATCTCCGGACACAAACCCCAACTCCTCTTCGTCAAAATCTTCGCAATAGTCATCCTCCTCCTGTCCGCCTCCTTCTGCCCCCTTCACTTCGCCACTTTCGCTGCTAGCACTCTCAGCATCCCCACCGTCGCTAAACACCGCATCGTCGGCGCTGCTCGCCCGGCCTGACTCGGCTGATGCCGTGGAAAGCCGGCTGCCACGCCTGTAGCTGCCGTCAGCGCCGGCAAAGAAAGCATGGTCTGGCCACAGCGGTCGGCCTTGGCAGATGTAGGCGGCCGGCGTGTGCATAATGTCTTGGCCGACACGCCGCAGTGACAGCCACTCGAGCAGGAAGCCAGCAGGATCGGCGCAGAAGGCCTTTTTCTCCTTCTCCTTTTCTCTCTTCTCGTCTGTATTTTTCTCTGCCTCATCGTCCCCTCCTCCGAGATACTCCCTCATGGCCGCGGCCTCTTCAAATGTCATGTAAAGCCGACCGGCTAGGATGCCCAGCTCCACCGGTAGCCAGACCGGCAGCCGACTGTCCGAGGGCAGCGCCGGCAGCGCATAGTACTGCAGCCCGCTGAACGTGGCTGCCATCGACCGCGTCACCGCCGCGGCATACGTCAGAAGGTGCACCACTGATTGGCCTCGGATCATTGGCAGCAGCAGTTCCAGCTCTTCAGGAACCACCACCAGAGCTGTCTCCGTCGTCGGGCTCCAGATCACCCACTCGACTGGCCGCAAAAAGTCGTCGCCTCCCTCCCTCCCCTCCCTCCCCTCGAGCTGTCGCAGAAAGTCGCGGCCTTCTCTCCCCTCTGCCACGATGGTCCTGTCAAACTC
>JRUC01000171.1:0-17831 GCA_000806385.1 Leptographium procerum
GACAAGAGCAGAGCGGGTTAGAGACTGATGACCGATAGAGACAGATCCGAAGACTTTATGGGGCAGATTTGGTTGGGCAGACGGACCGGGTCATCGTCGCTGGCGGCGATCAGCGCTTCGTACGGGTTGGCGCCCGGCTGAATTTCGACGCCGGAGAGGTCCTCGTACTTGTTCCTGGCGTCCGTCGATACCAGCGCCGGTGCCATAATGGGCAAAGAAGTGACAGAAGATAGAGATAGAAAAAAAAAAGGAAAAAGGAGAAAAGAATGCGAGACGTAGGTTTATACACGTTTTGGACCCGAGCGGTCAGGCAGGCACGACCGACATGGCGGAACTGTCACGTGTGTTGTGCCTCACCTTAAGCTTTTGCCTTTTTACAGTGATGCTTGTATTGAGATATCTTTTGCATTGTCCTCTAGCGTCCGGTGGCACCTTCTATGCCGATGGACGTTGTTATCCCCGCTCTTTCCCCCTGGGGAGCGATAAGGCGGAGGGCCGGCATTCAAAATTTTTACTGTGAGCTTCCGAGAAGAGCTTCGAGCTTCCGAAAAAGGTCCCCAACGGTCAGACCAGGCGCACAGAGACGGACGACGCTCAATTGGCCGTTGCCGACAAGATATTCAAGTCTCGCGGGTGGTGGACCAGGTTGAAACCGGCTTTGGGTCGGGCACTAACATCTTAATATCGCTTCAGTGCATTGCGGCTCAAATTGCAGCTCTCCGTTCTTCTTTCTTCTTTCTTCTTTTTGCCTTTTTTTTTTTCTCTCTCCCTACTTATTCTACCATCCCATTCGAGATGCCCGATCGATTGGACGTGTCAGGCCTCGGTCTGTGCGTGCCTGCGGAGCCGCTGACGGTGGCGGCGTTTGCGCGGTTTGGCGACGTGATCGAGAACCCACGGCCAGACGTGCAGCCGTCGCAGTTTGCAGAGGCGTTTGGGCGTCCTGGCGCCGGCGGCACAGACGCCGGCTCCCATCCGTTCAGCCCCGTCTCGGCCAACCAGGGCTCTGCCATCAAATACCAGCACGTGTCGCGCCTCGCCGACCGCTATGCGTCTGCCGGAGCGCCCAGCGGTCAACCCTCGGCTGCGGTGGCCAACATGTTTGTGTGTGCCGCAAGACCTCTGCTGGTTGACGATAGCAGTAGCAGTACCAGCAGTACCAGCAGCAGCGGAACCGGCGACGGCGGCGGTCTCTTTCCTGTCACCATCCTCGAGCGCCACCCCTACACCACACAGACGTTTGTGCCGCTGACAACGGGGGTTGCCAACGGCGGCGGCGGCCAGACGCGGTACCTCGTCATCGTGGCGCCGACGGTGGACAACGGCAGCACCGACAGCAGCCGTCGGGGGCCGCCCGACGTCCGCGGCCTGCGTGCGTTTGTGGCCCGCGGCGACCAGGCCGTCACGTACGGCGTTGGCACGTGGCATGCACCCATGGCTGCACTAGGGGCGCCGGGCACGAGTGTGGCTTATGTCGTGTTCCAGTTTGCCAACGGCGTCGGGCCCGAGGACTGCCAGGAGATGGAGCTGGACGGCGGCAGAAGAGGCGACCGGCAACAGCCCTTTGCTGTAACGGTGCGCGTACCGGCAGCACCGGCGGCTTCGGGCACCAGCAACTGTCCTTTTGCCTCCAAATTGTGAGGTACGAGGACATGGCGGAAGAGATATCAGCATGCGAAACAGGGGAGGCGCCGGAAAAAGAAAGTTTGCCGCTGCGAGGTGCAGTGTACAGAGAACTGGTGGATACCGAAGATCGTTGCATAGTTCATGAATCTTGGCTACCAAAATTAAATAACAGCCTTGTTTCTGCGCACATTCGATTTCAGAAGAGAAGAACACTATACAATTCTGATTCCCTGATCGAGAGACGCATGGCCAAGTTACAAATTTACATACGGGCTGCGTCTGGGATCTCCTCAATGTGGCATGTATTCTAAAGAAGAGTAAACAGACAAGGAATCCCAAAAGTGGTCAATGCATGTCCAACGTCAAGGCCGTCTGAGAATGTTGAAAACGGCCTACAACTGTGCGACCGCTGGCCAGCGCTATATACAAGAACGCGAGAACGCGAGAAAAAGAGAAATGCACACCGCCTGCATTCGTAACATAATATGGCACAGCCAGTTGGGGGCTATGCCCTGTACACCAGAACGCCTGGAGTTGAGGACTACGGAGGAGTTGAGAGGTTTCCTTTTTAGTGACCTTTTCTCCTCATTTCGAGAAATCCTCTTTTCGCCCCTCTTCTCTTTCTCTTCTCTCTTTCCTCCTCTTCTCTTTCTCTCCTCTTCTCTTTCTCTCCTCTTCTCTTTCTCTCCTCTTCTCTTTCTCTCCTCTTCTCTGTTTCTCCTCTCACCCCCCCCCTCAGGCTTTGCTCGTCCACGGCAGCGGATAGGTGCTGACCCAGTCGGCAACCTCACTGCGCAGCTGCAGGATTTCTGGCACGCTGTCGCCGTTGCCCAGATGGTCAAAGAACAGCCGCAGACGCCCGGGACTCTTCTCGCCCTTGGCCTCGGCCTCCTTGCGGGCGGCCTTGTCGACACGCACGGCAATGGTCACGGCGCGGTCGACAATGTCGGCCACGCGCGTAAAGTCGTGCTCGCCGAAGCCGCGCGTGGTCATGGCCGGCGTGCCCATGCGCAGGCCGCCGGGGGTCAGGGCAGAGCGGTCGCCGGGGACGGTGTTCTTGTTGGCCGCGACGCCGACGAGCTCGAGCACGCGCTCGACGCGGGCGCCGTCGATGCCCTGCGGCTTGAGGTCGGCCAGCAGCAGGTGGTTGTCGGTGCCGCCGGAGACGAGCGAGTAGCCGAGGCCGCCCTTGTCCTTGGCGTCGCCCAGCCGCCGCGCCAGCGCCTGCGCGTTGGCCAGCACCTGCTCCTGGTACGCGCGGAACTCGGGCGTCTGCGCCTGCTTGAGCGCCACAGCCAGCGCGGCGATCGTGTGGTTGTGCGGCCCGCCCTGGTGGCCCGGGAACACGGACGCGTTGATGGCCGTCTCCAGCTGGTACTTCTCCTCCTCCTTCGTCTTCGCGTTCACTCGCCTCACGCCGCGTCGGAAGAAGATCATCGCCCCCCGCGGCCCCCGCAGCGACTTGTGCGAGGTCGTCGTCACCACGTCCGCCACCCCGAACGGGCTCGGGATCGTCTTGGCCGCGATCATGCCTGACAGGTGCGCAATGTCCGCCACCAGGTACGCGTTGATCTTGTCGCACACCGCCCGCATCCGCTGGTAGTCGATCAGCCGGCTGTACGCACTCGCCCCCGCCACGATGATCTTGGGCCGGTACAGCAGCGCCATCTCCTCCAGCTTGTCGTAGTCAATGTACCCCGTCTTCTCGTCCAGCCGGTACGGCAGCGTCTCAAAGTACTTGGAGATGAACGAGATCTTCTTTGTAGGCGTCTGGTATCCGTGCGACAGGTGCCCGCCGTGCGGCAGGTCCAGCCCCATCAGCCGGTCGTGCGTGTTCATCAGCGCCGAGTACACGTACAGATTGGCCGGCGCCCCCGAGAGTGCTGCCATCCTGTCAGCTTCGCTTTGCACACATCACAGGCCATATGTCACATGTCGCCACCACATACCCTGCACGTTGACTCCCCACTCCTTGTCCGAGAGGCCGAACGTCTCCAGAGCGCGCTGCTGGCAGAGCCGCTCCGACTGGTCGATGAATTCGTTTCCTCCATAATACCGTGCGCCAGGATATCCCTCAGAATACTTGTCTGCAAGCACCCACCGTCAGTCTCCTGCGCCAGAAATCTGCCATTCCTCCTCGGTGGACCCCGGGACACCGTATCTTACTTTGCATAGGACTGCCCAAGGCGTCTAGCACCGCCTGGGATGTGAAGTTCTCAGACGGGATCAGGTTGATAAACTGCTTTTGCCGTGTTTTCTCCTGCTCCGTGTCAGCGCACATGCCCCAAGACTGCCAGGCCAGAGGCTAGAGACGAGAGATGAGAGACGAAAGCCTATACCTTCTCCACGATATCGTACATTGTCGGATCGGCCTCTCGCAGATGAGCTGCTAGCAACTAGAACATGATGTTAGTATTTCCCCCGTCTTTCCTTTGTGGAGCACTGCGAACTCAACTCACTTTCTGCTGGCCCTCTAGATTCCGCGAAGACACTGACCGGCTCTGCACCACCCGTGATGAGACCACCGCCATCCATGGCCGGGAGACCTGGAAAGCACGTGCTGTGCTGCGGGCGACAGGGAACGACATCATGATGCGATTTGTTACGAGCAACTCGTACTCGTAGGCGAAAACGGCTGGCTGACAAACCGTCAGTCGATCTAACAGACGGAAGACGGCCCCGTCCCTTCTAAACCAAAGGGAAAAAATTGGATGATTCACCTTGTTTTGAAGCGTCTGCCCAGGTCCTCGTCGACCAGGGGGGGGGGAGGAATTGACGGCGGCTCAAAAGTTGCAGTGGTTCGACCCTCTCGCTATTATTTTCCTGCCCGCCTGCAAAGCTTCCAATAATCAAGCCCGGTTTAGCAGCAGAGGCGGGGAAAGAAAAGCCGGTTCGCGCCCACCTGTAATGCTCGAAAACATGGGCCCCACAGGTAAGCTTGGCCGCCCAAAGTCGGTGAGGTCACTGCTTACAATAGCGTTGCCCGACGGGCTTATTGCACGCTGTAACTCCGTACGACGAGTGCTTGTACTCTCTTACAGTTTGCCCGGATTCCGTGCAGAAGTCACGTGCTGTCACTGGCGTTTAATTTCGCTCGCCGGCGCTTTTTTTTCTGTCTCTCTTCCCTCTTTTCTTTCCTTAACAACTAAAATTGGGAGTGATGAGCCTGCTTCGTTACCACTATTGGTCTTTCCGCCGGAATGCCTTCGGGCTTCTGGCCGGTTCCATGTTGACATGTCCTGGCACATTAACCACCTTACGAAGGACAATTTGAAGCTTCTGACCCAACCAAAAAGTTGTGTTGTTTTCTGTTCATTGCCTCCTACCCCTGTTAATATCTCCAAATACATCCTTCCCATGCCCTATGAATGAATTCTGCCACTCTTCTCTTTCATCCTTTAGACTTAGTAGCTGTGGAATAAACTTTCGACTGTAATATAATCACGATTTCTGTGGCCTCTTCATGCGTAGCCCATATTGTCTTGTCGCGGTTGGATTTATTAACTTTTTTTATTGTTCGTGTTGCCTGTGTCTTGACTATCACACCCTTTTTGAAGCTCGTAATGTTCCCCCGTTTGTCTCCGGTTTCCCTACTCAAACAAGGCCCGCCATATGTATGCCACACACATAAGACGCAATACAAGATCTCGGGCGAAGTTTCTTGGCAATAAGAGACATGTAAATCAAAACAAGACAAGGATACCCAACCAAAAAGAAGACGCCGAATGCAGGTGTCCATCTCTGTGATGCCAGGCAAGTCCTGGCCCCAGAAAGAAGGTCGAGAGAGCGAGAGAGAGCGAGAGAGAGAGAGCGAGAGAGAGAGAGAGAGAGAGAGAGAGAGAGAGAGAGAGAGAGAGAAGGAGGTGAGGTAGACGGGGGAGGAAAACTGGGATGAGAGAAACGGAGAGAGGAGTGGACCGGGAAGAGGGCGAAGGGAGAGAGAGAGACAGAGAGAGCGAAAGGAGGTGAAAAAGGGAAAACAAGACAGCAGACCCATCGGCAACCTCTATTTTCCGTGACAGAACAAAAAAATATTTCATTATGATTCCTTCCGTCCCGTAAAGCTGTGCCTCGCTGTTTTCCCTTACAGGTATTGCGCCTCGTCTCGATTTTTTGTTGATTGTCTCTTTTTTTTCTTTCTTTCTTCTTCCTCTTTGGTTTTGGCTTTCGAGATCTTTCCCGTCGACGCCCCTTTCCGACCGCTTCCTGTCGCAGTCATTCTTTATTTCTCCTCCGCGACGTCGTCCTCCAGCACCGCCTGCCGCTTCGCCGCCTGCCGCTCCAGCTTCCGCTCGCGGGCAGCCTTGGTCTTGGCGCGCTTGGCGTCCATCTCCTCCTTGAGCTGCTTCTCGCGGTGCTGCTCAGCCTTGGCACGGTGGATCTGCGGACGCAAAAGTTAGTTCGTTTCGTTCTCTCAGCACAGACTGTCCTGGCCTCTCATTCTCCCGTCTTGACGTACGTGCTCGACAAGCGCGCGCTTGTGCTTGAAGGTGTTACCCTTGGCCAGGTGGTACAGCTCGTGGTACAGGTGCTTGTCGATCTTGCCCGAGGCGCGGTACTTGACTAGTAACCGGCGTAGGACACGCTGGCGGCGCATCCAGAGGACCTGCCTGTATAAGGGGTCAGTCTGACGATGTCCAGTCTTATCAATCATAGGAGAGCTGGACAAAAAAAAGGGAGATGTATATGATATATATATATATATATATATATATCATATCAGGGCTGTACGCACTCAGGCATACGGGCATCGGCGGTACCCTTCCGCTTGCCGAAGCCGCGGTGCCGGCCAATCCGGCGGGAAAGGTTCAGTTCCCGGGCGCGAGACCGCGAGTGCGTGGTGACGGGCTTGCGGATGATGAGGCCATCGGACACGAGCTTGCGGATAGAGTTGCGAGAGTTGGCGTTGGAGATCTCGCTGACCTCGTTGGGGTCCAGCCAGATCTTGTTCTTGCCAACGCCCAGAACGGACGAGGCAAGACGCTTCTGGGTTCGCAGATTGACCCTGTAGAGGAAGAAGGGAAAGAAAAGATTAGTGACTCGTCCCGTCGTGTTTTCGGTTTTCTACAAAGAAGAGAGAAAACAACGAAAGCACCAAAAAAAAAAGTTAAAAACAGCAACAGCACGGGACGAGGTCTGATTGATGGCAATGGCGACAAGGGAGTCCCTCCCAACGTCTTTTGTGGTGATGGTTTCCTCCTCTTCCCCTTCCTCTTCTGTCTTTCGTTTTGTCTTTTCAAAATCTTTCATCATTTGTGATTGTCGTCGTCGTTATCTCCCCCGTCTTCCATAGTCTCGAATCTGCCATCAACCAGACCAGAGCCGGCGCCGTCGCCATCATGTCGAAAGTAGCAGTCTATCGGTGGTGGCACTCACATCTTGAATTACTGTTCGGAGGTGGTCCTGAAGCGATTCGGGGGTGTTGTTGTCGGATGGAGGTTGAGAAGATGAGAGAGGGTTCGTTAGCACAAAAAAAACCGACTGGGAAAAAAATTGTAGGAGGAGGGGGTTCCGCCCACGCACTAGGTTGGCACACATTTCTTGTTCGTTTGTGGGAAAAAGTATGCGCTAGTCCGTATTAGGGTACACCTGAGGGCAACCCCCAATCACGTGACCGTTCACGTGAGCTATTAACTGACGTCGACGCCTAGATTGCTATCTTAGCGACAAACGCTAGGCAACTTATAACTGAGTACACTGACTAACGTATTCTTCCTTCCATTGCGTATTAAACTTGAAGTGCTCCCATTCCGTTTTCTATATACCGTTCCAGGAGGACCTATTTCTTCTTTTTTTTTCTTTTTTTTGTTGTCTTCTCCCCTCTTTCACTCTTTTCCAAAAATGTCTGCCCCAACGTCCAGCTTGCCCACGCTCCAGATCTCTCTCTCGTCTTCCACCTCGTCGTCAAACAGGCCCAGCCCGCCGGCACCGCCCTCGGCATCCCGCCTCTCTCGGCCCTGGGCCGCCAGCCGCAGCGTAACGCGCTTGAAGTAGTCTCCCATGACGCGCTTGGTGTTGGCCGGGAGCTCGGCCGCAGCCGGACTGCTCATGTACTTGTCAAAGACCCGGCCCTCCTCGTTGAGAGCGTCAAACAGGCCCATGAAGGCGGCCTCGGCAGACAGCTTGATGGGGATGACCATGTCGCGCACGGATGCGAACACGGGCGGTGCGAGCAGGGCCAGATGCGGCCGGACGGAATCCGGGTGCACGCGGGCCAGGGTGCGCACCAGCACGAGGGCCAGGCGGCGAGAGTTGGCCGGTCCGCCCGGCGGAATGATGGTGGCCAGCGTCTCAAAGATGTCCTTTGTGTCCTCGTAGGATTTGGGCCGGTCGCTAAGCATGTATTTGCCCGTAGCAAGGATGAAGTTGTCGGCGATAAAGAGCTGGAAGGGTGTTAGTAAAAGACCAAAAAGCGAAAATAAGCCAAAAAACCCAAAAAACCCCCCAAAAAAGTTGCTCACATTCTTGTTCGTCATGCCCTGGCAGAGTACCGCCGGCAGATCTTCTGTCGACGGGCTGCTGTCCAGGAGCACGTCAGGCGACTCGAGCAGCACGGCGTTGAGCGCCAGCACGGACGCGCTGGTCGGGCTGGCCGGGACGACCCTGTTCTTCAGCAGGCCGGCGGCCGACTCAGCGGGCACATTCTTGATCAGCGCGCCCAGCAGCTTGGCGTTGGTGATGGCCATGTTGTCGTCTTGAGACTGGGCCTGCGCCGCACCCTCCGCGTCCATGTCGATCAGCCCCAGCACGGCCGCCCGCGACGGCGCGCCCATGTTGGCGCCGGCCTTGCTGATGACCTCGAAGAGGGCCTTGAGCATGGCGTTCTTGACGCCCGGGTCGGCCGTCTTGGAGCCGGCGACCAGCTCGGCGATCAGCGGGTCCACGCGCGGCGTGAAGCGGATCAGCGTGCCCAGGGCCTTGGCGGCGCGCGAGCGCAGCAGGTCGCTGGTGGTGTCGGCCAGCGACTTTGTGAAGGTGCGCTGCAGCTGCGGCAAAAAGGGCTTGAGCGCCGTCGGCATCTTTTCCAGCAGGTTGTTGAGCGTCAGCAGGATGGCGCACTTGACGTCGGTCGAGCGCTCGGTGACGACGCGGATGAGGGGGCCCGTGATCTGCGTGACAAACGGCTTGAGCGACGCCTCGCTCGTGCGGTCGACAATGTCCGAGATGGCCAGCGCCGCCGTGGTCCGCTGCTCGGGAGTACCGTTCATCAGGCCCTGCAGGAAGATGGGCAGGATGGCGTTGATGCCCTTGGGCAGCTCGAAACCCGGCAGGTTGGCGCCGGCGACGCCGACCTGCAGCAGCGTCTGCCTCGTGGACGGCACCAGCGCCTCCATCTCCTCCTTGCGCAGCTTCTTGGTGAGCTCGCTCAGCGCGCCCCAGGCGGCCCGGACGACGTCCTTGTCGCGGTCGTCAAAGGAGATGAGCAGGGCGCGGATCAGGTCCTGGTTGTAGCGCGAGTAGTCGACGCTGGCCTGGGCGAAGAAGACGGACAGGCGGCGGGCCACGGCCTCGCGCTTGTGGTGGTCCTCGTGGCGCAGCAGCTGCAGCAGCACATTCATGACGGTGTTGAGGCCGTCGTGCTCGTCGATGGACAGAATCACCGTGTCGAACGAGGTCTCCAGGTCCCCGCGCAGCTTGTCGTCGCCGGCCTCCTTGGCGCCGATGATGTTGTCCATCAGCGAATTCAGAATGTTGGGCAGCCGGCGGTTCATGGCGGCCCCGGCAACGGTCGACAGCGACGCCAGCGCCTTGGCGTTGAAGGCCGAGATGGGCGGCGCAATCAGCGTGGGGATGAGGTTTGGCAGGATCATGTTGGACCGCGTGGTCTCTGTCAGCAGCGTCAGCAGGGCCGAGAGCGCGTTCTGCGCCTCGTTCTCGTCCTGCAGCAGCCGCAGCAGACTGGGCAGAACCTGGTCGACGGCCCGCTTTCCGATGATCTGCTGCAGCGAGTCGAAGGCCTCGGCCGCTGCCTCGCGCACCTCGTCGTCCGAGTCCGTCAGCGCCGACTGCACGATCGCGATCAGCGTCGTCTCGTGCTCTTCCAGCGCGTCGTCGTTGGCCGACGAGATCAGCTCCTTGAGCGCAATGCAGATGCCCTGCTTGGCGTCCGAGTCCGACGACGTCCGCAGGCCCTCGGCCAGCGTCGGCAGCAGCGTCAGCAGGATGTTGTCGCCGGCCCGCCGGATCAGCTCGCCCAGCGCGTTGCTGGCGATCACCTTGTGCTCCATGTTGGCGCTGCCCAGCCGCCGGATGATCAGCTGCGTCAGCGTCGGCACCAGCTCCTTCAGTATCCGCGGGCTCGACACCAGCGCCTTCCACACGCCCACTGCCGCCGACCGCACCGCCACCGACGTGTCGCAGCGGCACACGTACAGTGCCGACAGGATCTTGTCTCGCTTCTCCACCCCGAGCACCTCGCGCAGCGTCGACCCGGCCTCGCGAGCCTTGTCCTCCTCGATCTCCTCATCCTCGTCGTCCGCGCCGTCCTGCTTGGCCGTGATGCCCGACAGGTTGAACAGCAGGTCGCCCACCAGCTCCACCGAGCTGAGCCGGATCCGCCAGCTGTTGTCGGCCAGGCCGCGCTCGAGCTCCGGCAGGAGCAGATCGACTGCCCGCGACGCAAAGTTGCGCACCAGCAGCCGTCCGGCCCGCAGGGCTGTCTCGCGGATCGAGTCCACGTCGTCGGCGAGCCCGGCCAGGATTGGCGGAATGATCTTGCCCAGGTACGCCGAGAAGCTGTTGCCAAAGCACACCGGCAGGAAGATGAAGAGCGACATGAAGCCCTCCCGGACCGACGGCTTGGACGACTCCACGTTCTGCAGGATCGTCGGCAGCGTCTCCTCCAACCGCGTCGTCCCCAGGCCCGCGAGAACCTCGCTGAGCGCCTGCGCCGATCCCAGCCGGTCGCCCGCGCCCGTGTCCGACTTGAGCGTCTGCATGAGCCCCGGAATCAGGTCCGGCAGCGCCTCCTCGCCTAGCTTCTCTACTAGCGAGCCTAGAGCCCGCGAGGCCGTCGCCCGCGTCGTCGGCACGGGGTCGACCACGGCCACCTTGAGACCGGCAACGAGGACCGGCAGGTGGGCCACGAGATCCTTCTTCTCGGTCAGGTGGGCGAGACTGCCAATGACCTGAGAGGCCTTGCGCTTGGTGTTGGACCGGTCGCCCAGACCGCGCTGCAGGATGCGGCTGATGAGAGCCAGAGACGGCGCATCGAGGTAGTGCACAAACTGCACCCGGATGAGCGCGTCGAGCGCGTCGTCCGTGTACTTGGTGGCGTCGCTGAGCGCCTTGAGCAGGATGTCCACGAGGCTCCGCACTTCCGGGTTGCTGATGACTTCGCCGAACCGCTTCAAGCTCTTGTTGGCTGCCGCTCGCACCTCCTTGTGGCTGTCGTTTAGCACTGCCGTCAGCGGCGGGATGATGTCCGGCAGGCTCTCGGCAAGCTGCTGCGGGTCAAGATAGGCCATGGCGCCGAGCAGGTCGCAGGCACCCTTCTTGCTGCGCCACTGCGGGTCGTCCAGGCCGTCCAGGAGCGTGGGCAGGATCTTCTTGACGCCAAACGAGCTCAGCTTGGCGAAGCACGCCTTTGCCGCCGCAAGAGACGCGTCACGGACGTTGAGGTTGCCGTCGCCGAAGCCAACCAGGAGCTGCGGCACGATCTGGATCACGTACGGCTCAAAGAGCCGCCCGAGAATCGTCGACAGCAGCTCGTACGCCAGCAGCGCCGATTCGCGCTGGTTGGCCTCCTTCTTATTCTCCATCGCGCTCCTCAGCGTCGTCAAGATCCGGTACTCCTTCAGCACCGCGATGCCGCGGCCGAGCGTCAGGCCCGCAAGGCCGTAGGCTGCACCGCGCTGGACGGCATAGTTCTTCGCCGTCAGCAGCGTCTCCGTGATCTGGTTGAAGTACTTGGATGACTTGTCGCCGCACGTCCGCACTAGCGGAGGGAGACACTCGGCTATGGCGTACTGGACAGTCTCCGACGGCGTGCTCAGTGTGGCCAGCAGCCTCTCGATGACGACGGGGATCTTTGCATCGCCGGGCTTCAGATGCCGAGCAAGAGCACCGTACATGATGATCACGGCCTCGTTCACCCGGTCCGCAGCCTCAGAGTTCTTGTCTGGCGCCGCAAGCGTGATCTCAAACGTCTCCATCAGCTTGGCCAAGATGGGTTTCCCGTGCACCTCGATGGCTTTGATCGCTGCATCGAGCATCTCCCCGCGGACGGTGCCGTTCTGGTCGCCAAGAGGCCCCTGCTCGATCAGGAAGTGCAGGAAAGGCTCCACCTGGCCCTTCTCTAGGTCCGGAGCGAGCTCTTTGAAGGCCGTCGCAATGCCGTGTCGTGCTTCCCACGGGTCGGAAAGATCCATCTTCCTCGGCATGCCGAACTCGTCCAGCTGAGCAACACGCGGCTTGGCAAACTCAACGTAGGATGCCTGGAGCTTCCCAGTAATGCTGTCGAACACCTTGGGAGAATGAAGCGCAGAGATGGCCTCGGCAAGGGCCCGTGCTGCCGCCCGTCGCAGCTGGGCGTCCTTGCTCTCCAGGTACGGCAAAGTCTTGGAGGGCAGGTCTTCAGAAACCTTGAAATCGCTCTCCTCCCAGATCTCACGACCGAGATCGACGTTTTCCTCAATGTCATCATGGCAAGCAAGCCAGATTTCTTCAGACGTAGGAAGATCGCTCATATCCACCTCGGCATTCACGGACTGGAGCACGGTCGACCGGACGGTGCCTTGAGGGACAATGGCGCCCTGGACGAGAATCCCGACCTCCTCCTGGCTGATATTTGGAGCAACACAACGGACTAGGTCCGAAAAGCAGTCCTTGATGATCTTGTAATGCTGGTTGTACTTCTGCATGGCCGAGATGAGAATGGCGAGAAGCTCGGCCCGTGGGACGGCCTCGTCGGAGCAGACGTCGGTATGGAAGGAGAGAATCTCGATGGACAGGACCAGCTGGGTGTCGCGTTCATCCGCAGCCTCCGAGAACCCGCCGTTCTGGAAGACCAACAGCAGCAAGGGGACCATGTAGATCAGAGAGACCGCATCGAAAGGCCGTTGCTCTCCCGCGAAGCGAAGCCGGTATAGCACGCGAGTGATCAGGTCCGAAAGCGGCTCTTCTTGCAGGTTTTCTGGCAGCGTCGTTATACCGTGGGCTCGCAGAGTCGCAACCCCGATAAACGAACGCAGGGCGCCCAGGCGAGGAGAGACACGCTCCGCCAGGGCAATAAAGGCCAGGGGAGCCACGTCGCCTGTGATCAGGCAAGCACCGGCTTCGATGGCGGCCATGAGGGCCCTGACCGATGGGCCTATCCACAGGGTGGCGTCGGTGGGTGGGCCCTGGGCGAGACTGCGAATGACGCCAATGCCCCGGAGAAGACGTGCCTCCAGCAGCCGGACCTTCCCGCGAATCTCCGCCTCCTTTTTCAACTGGGCATTGACCTTTGCCGTCTCGTCGGCTGTTAGCTTCTTCTGCTGGCCCTTCTTCTGCGCGAGCTGGGTGCGAAGCTCTTCCTCCCACTTCAACACGTCGTAGTCCTTGCTGCTCTTGCTCGGAAGGCCGCTCTGCTTCTTAGCCAGGACGTCGATAAAGGTCGTTCCCTCAGGGGTCCGAAAGATTGCAGCCTCGACAGGGCCAATGGAATGCAGGTCATCGGCATTCAAGTCCTGGCGGATGAGCTCGACGATGCGAGGTGCCATCTTGTCTGGAGCAACAAAGACCAGTTCAGCAGCGGCCTCGTATGCAGCAGACTTTATTGCTTCGGACTACGAAACCAAACAAAAAGAAAAGAAAAAAAAAGAGTCAGCACCGGTAGAAGCGGACGTGAAAGAGAGCGCAGGACATTATTGTTCCAACTCACCTTTTGTGTCAGATCTGTCCTTTCGGCAATTTCTTGGAGAAGAAGCTCCTCGTGGTTCTGAGCCAGACTTCCCGGGTCCACCTCAACACGCAAGCAGAGCTCGATCCAGCTGCACGAAGGAATCAGACTGGGGCGAGCCAGGACGACGAGTGAGCACATTTGCAGCTCGAGCTGGCGCTTTCCCGGTTCCTTCCCGACAACTCTGACAAAGTCCTTGGACTTGCGGCATATGGCGCTGATGACGGGAAGCAGCTGCTCGTTTAGTGTTTTCGACAGAACAGGAGCGCTCTCTTTGTCGTTGGCATCCAGAGCCTCAAGCCAGTGCCACGCCCCAGCAGTGACGATATTAGAGACGCGAGCCTGGTAGTGGAAGTACAGGTCAGACAGCGCACCCGTGACCTCTTTGCGCAGCAGTGGACTGCCGTTTGTAGAAGTGGCCGCATAGATGTACGCCTCTGCCCAGGCCAGATTCTTGGCGGACCCCTTGTCTTCGTCCAGAGAGGCAAACGCGGCCAAGAGTGCTCGGCAAAGCCACCTTATGTCGCCGTCAGAGGTTAGTTTGGTATATATTCTAGGACTCAGCAGGAACGATGGCTTGGGCTCGAGCACGAGACATTGCTTTTGCAAGGAGAACTTGCTCGACAAGGCTGTCAGTGTCGGCGTTGCGGGCCGCTCAAGGAGCGAGGCAATGCCGCAGGCCACGAAGCCCCCGATAACGAGCCCGCTCTGGGAAGCAGTTGCAGGATTTGCGAGCACCTCTGTGTATATGTCGAGCAGCGGCGGCAGCACGGATACGGCAAACTTGGCGGCATTGGCTGGCAGAGAGTCCTGAGAGGATGTGTTGAATGCGTAGAGAGCCTCTCCAGCAGCCATGATCCATATGCGCCGAACCGGCGGCTTCTTGTCGGAGAGACCCTTCAGGTAGGCATCTATCACAGGTTTCGCCAGCTCCGCCGTGCCCTTCAGCAGCGTTATAGTGGTATCAGTGAGGCTAGACGTTTCCGCTACCAACGCGGCCTCGTTTCCCTCCTTGGATGCCGCCGTGGCAATGCCCACAGCGACCTTGGCGGCAGTGGCGTCTAACTTGGGCAGGGCCTCAAGTATCTGAGAGTGCAGGGCTCTGTGCTCTGGCGACGACAGTTTTCCGGTCTGGAGAGGCGTCAGGGCCTCATCTACAACGTGGCTGACGGCGGCCAAGTCTGTGCACCGGGTAGCAATGGCCCGAAATGCTGTCAGAGACCCGTTGCGCACGGACTCTTTACTCGACTTGACGTTGGACAGCAGGGGCTTGGACAGCTGCTCGTCCAGGATCTTGGAGAGATCGTAACTCTTGGGGAGCGACTTCACCAGTGGCGTGAAGAGGTCATCGAGCAGGATCTCCGGGGCACGCAGAAGGCCCTTCTTCAAGGCCGGCACGATGGTAGCCTGGAGGTCGTCGACTGTCACAAAGGCAGCGAAGAAGTCGTGCAGGCCGTCGGCGACGTTGCTTGCCAGGGGCACCTTGGACCCGGTGATTTCTCTAGTGTAAAATTCAAAGTACTGCGGCTTTAGGCTGTCAAAGATGGGCTTTGCCTTGGCGTTGCGGGAGCTCACTCCGGCAATGACGCCGAGAAAGACCGAGTTCAGAGCGGTCGGCTGGGGGCCCTTGGCGGTGAGCAGCTGGACGGCCTCCTTGATGGCCTTCTCACGGGTCGCGTCGAGGGACACGAGCTTTCTGAATCCGCGCCGCGCGATGACGAGAGCCGAATGAGCCACGCTCGGCCGGACGGATGGGCGCGTGCACTTTTCTAGGGCGCCGGCCTGGCTCTGGATGATGTCCTTGGCGAACTTGTCCCAGAGCGTCGTGCCGGCCAGGTGCTGCATGAGCAGGCTGCACCATTCCGTGAGCACAAAGGTGCCGCCGACAGCGGTGTTCGTCTTGAGGGCGTCTGCACGGATGGCAGCAATCAGCGGTGCCAGGAGGGCGGCGTCTTTCTTGTCGCAGATGGAGGCCAGGCAGCGCTGGACAGCACGCCGCGAGGAGCGGTCTTCGTAGGATCCATGGGTCCAGAAGAGGACGGGCAAGATCTTTGCTATGCCGGCCGGTTCAATATCTGCACAAAAAGACAGGATAAAAGCAACGGTCAGCCTGGGAGGGGGGTGAGGAAAAAGTGTTCATATTCAGGCGCAGCCGGGGAGCCCTTACTTCCATGGGCGATCTTGTCGTCGATGGCTCGCAGCTGTTGGATGCGGGAGTTGGTAGACGACGTCAAGAGGGCCACGCGCGTGGAGAGAGGGTCGAGGCCGACGGCGACGGCGGCGGCGACGGCGTCGTTGGTGACCGTAGTTGTAGAGTCAGACATGTTCAGCTGTACTTTGGCTGCGCTGCTGGCATCGTTTCCAGCAGCACCAGCTCGAACAAGTCCTACTGGCCAGATGTGTTCCACCGTTTGCGTTTTAAAAATTTCCTGCTCTGTGCGATGCAGGTCGTGATCGTGCGGTGGTTTCTGCGAAAGCTGGCAAAAGAGTTTTTCTTGTTTTTTTCGACCTGACTTGAGGGTCGAAATCGCAACCAGATGTCTCTGTTTTTCGACCCATCTCAAAAAGTTCGGGATAAGGCAGCTAATAATAAGCTAGGGCTCGAAATTCCACCACAAGAGAGGGAAGGTGGGGGGGGGGAGAGTGTGTCTTTCCCAAGATAGAAAGCGGTCAAGACTTCGTGGGCAGGGACGATCGCGGGGAACTCTTGCCAAAACGAGTGCTGTAAAAAAGCTGCAGCATCTAAGTCGTCACTAAACACCGTCCCGTCTTTTGGTCTTGGCACTTTTTTTACCTGTGTGGCTCTCTTTGTCGGTCATTGTCTCTTTTTGTTTACCCGTACATACTTTTGACTGAACCGTTTCCCGAATTTTTCTTGTGTCCTTACCTTCCCTCTGCAAACACACCAGCTCTCTCGCGTAGCCTCTGCTACTGGTATCTCCTCTTAGTTTCCTATCTTGTCCTCTCGCTCACTCCTTGTTCTCATATCCGGTCCTCGACATCTGGTCTGACTCACAGAATGGCCGGCAACAAGAAAAAGAAGAAGCCTGCGGCCAATGCAGCTAGAGGCTTCGCCACAACCTCTATTGCTTCGAAGCCCCGAGTCGAGCTCACCGAGAGCGCTGACCCCACTGCCGGAAAGGGAAAAGACAGCACATTGCCGTCCAAGGGAGCGGCGCCACAAGACGCGGCAGCAGCAGCAGCGACAGGGGAAACTGCAGCAGACAGCTCCGGAAACGCTGCACAGAAGACGCTGAGCCCAGAGGAATTTGAGAGGCAGCTCGAAGAGTCGGAACTGCAGATTCTCGTCGACAAGCATGCACAGAAGATTCGGCGAGATGCCCAGCGGCAAATGAACCGACTGGAGACCGATCGTCGGCTGCTGAGAGGACAGGCCGAGTCTATCAACTCAAAGAAATGGATACCACCAGACCTCATGGAGCAGATCTTGGATCTAATTCAGTCAGAAAGCCGCTTCTCTGGCTCCAACGTTCCGTCCGAAAGCGCCCCCGGGGGCCGACTATTACCCGAAGAGGATCTGACGATGAAGCTCTGGACACTGCAGCAGACACTGATCACTGCTGGGTTTTCTGAGGGAAAAGTGCAGAGTGTTCTCAACTACGTTTTGCACATATCCACACAGATTGGGGCGCCAGGAAAGGACTCCATCTGGGGTATGGAGGAGGCATTGGAATGGCTCGCCAGGGAGAGCTCCCTCAACGAATTGCCAGACTACAACAAGCGGCACGGGTGGGGATCAAAGGGGCAAGCATTAGGTATTGGCTTCGAAGCGATCATTTCATCTTACAATCCGCAAATTTTTGGCAGATATTGACTTTGGACGCTGCAGACACACCGGCTGATACTCCACTCGCCTCTGGTGCAACAACGCCATTGCTGTTGGAGGTCGAGGGCCGACAAAGGAAGGGGAAGGGCGGCAACGCCCACAGGTCCTCAAGACCTGCCTCACCACGGCAAGCAATCATCAAGTTTGATGGCGACATTGAGCCCGAAGACTTAGTGCCCATGTACTTTGACACGAAGGAGCGGCTGTTTGCTCTTGAGCGACCTCGGCAGCAAGTCAAGGGTCAAGCCAGCACAGCAGCGCCGACCCCTGCCGAGACTGAGGCAGACGACCTGGAAATATCCAAGCTTCTGGGAAAGCTGGACCGGATACAGAATGACATTCTATTCGACAAGAGGCTCGCCGAAATGCAGTGGCGATCTAAGAAGATTATCTTGGAGCGTGAGTTTGCTGAGTCAGCAAAAAAGGCGACAGAGGAGGCTGCAGAAGCAGCAGGAGCGGCAGGAGCGGCAGGAGGGG
>JRUC01000171.1:17862-33820 GCA_000806385.1 Leptographium procerum
GTGGCAGAAGCAGATGCGGCCGCCGCAAATTTCGAGGGGGGCGGAGATGTCAACGCAGAAGCCGAGCGAATAGCAGCCGAAATCTTGGCACAGGACGACAGCGATGATGATGGCCTGGCCGATCTCTTTGCAAGCCTGCCAGTGAACGAAGTTGACCCAGAAACGGGCAAGACAAACACGGTAGTGAACAGTCCGGATGGGACCAAGCTCATCATCCGGGATTTTGGGAAGTGGTCTGGAATGAGTCCGGTGAGAGTTCTGGACGAAGCGTGCAGATCACGGTAAGTGCAGGTGCAGCAGCAGCGCTATAGCTCGGATTGAATTTGGCACCATGGGCTGACAGAAAGCTGCAGAGACTCTTCTGTCAAGATAGGCTACCAAGTGGTGTCGGAAGCATCGTTTGCAAACAGGCATTTGGTGGTCATATCCTGGGCGAAAGCCCAGGACGTGCCGCAGTTGCCCCCTACTCCGCAGATTGAGGTTGCGATGCAGCCAAGCCGGTTTGTCTTCAAGATGTCGGGTGTTGCCTGTCCAGACAGCAAGCAGTCGGAAGCCTACATAGCCACGACAGCGCTCTTTCTCATATTCAGCACATCGACGAAGGAGGAGAAGGTAGCGCTGCGGCTCCCGGCCGTGTGGCGAGACCTATGGGCTGAGTTTGTGGAATCGAGGAAGAACCAGGCCGATGCGCAAGACCGGGCCGCTGTCAAGGAGCTCCGTGACCTCGTTCGGAAACGGCGGGACCAGGAGCTGGAGGACGGCGTGGTCCTTCAGGGGGCGTTCCGCGGCCGTGCAGCGGGCCGAAACGGCGGAGACAACGGCGAGGACTCTGGGGCGGACCGGGGTGGCCGCGGTGGACACGACGCGGAGTACTACCAGCGCATCTGGCAGGAGAAGAGCAGCACGCCGCGGTTCCAGGCAATGCTGCAATCTCGCATGCAGCTGCCCATGTGGGCATTCCGGCAGCAAGTGCTGGACACGGTGGACAGAGAGCAGGTGGTGATCGTGTGCGGCGAGACGGGGTGCGGCAAGAGCACGCAGGTGCCGTCGTTTCTGCTAGAGCACCAGCTATCGCAGGGGAAGCCGTGCAAGGTGTACTGCACGGAGCCGCGGCGGATCTCGGCCATCTCTCTGGCGCGGCGCGTGAGCGAAGAGCTGGGCGAAGGCCGCAACGATCTGGGGACGACACGGTCGCTGGTGGGCTTCTCCATCCGGCTGGAGGCCAACACGTCCAAGGAGACGCGGTTAGTGTACGCGACGACGGGCATCGTGATGCGGATGCTGGAGGGCTCGAACGAGCTGCGCGAGATCACGCACCTGGTGCTGGACGAGGTGCACGAGCGGTCGATCGACAGCGACTTTTTGCTGATCGTGCTGAAGAAGCTGCTGGCGCGGCGGCAGGACCTCAAGGTGGTGCTCATGTCGGCGACGGTGGACGCGGACCGGTTCTCCAAGTACCTGGGCGGGGCGCCGGTGCTCAACGTGCCGGGAAGAACGTTCCCCGTGCAGGTCAAGTACCTGGAGGACGCGGTGGAGCTCACGGGCTACTCGGCGGACCAGCGCAGCCACCAGGAGAAGGTGGTGGACCTGGACGACGACCTGGTGGCAGACGAGACGGAGACGTCGTCCAAGCCAGAGCTGCTGAAGACGCTCAAGGGCTACTCGAACCGGACGCGGAACACGCTTTCGCAGATGGACGAGTACCAGATCCCGTTCGAGCTGGTGGTGCAGCTGATTGGACGCGTGGCCACGGACCCGGAGTACAGCCGGTACAGCAAGGCGATCCTGGTGTTCCTGCCAGGCATCGCGGAGATCCGGACGCTGAACGACCTGCTGGCGGGCGACAGGGTGTTTGCGTCCAACTGGCTGATCTACCCGCTGCACTCGACGATCGCAACCGAGGAGCAGGAGGCGGCCTTTCTGGTGCCACCGGCCGGGTACCGCAAGATTGTGCTGGCGACCAATATTGCGGAGACGGGCATCACGATTCCCGATGTCACGTGCGTGGTGGACACGGGCAAGCACCGCGAGATGCGCTACGACGAGCGGCGGCAGCTGTCGCGGCTGATCGACACGTTCATCTCGCGGGCCAACGCCAAGCAGCGACGCGGTCGCGCCGGCCGCGTGCAGGAGGGCCTCTGCTTCCACCTGTTCACAAAGTACCGGCACGACCAGGTGCTGAGCGACCAGCAGACGCCGGAGATGCTGCGCCTGTCACTGCAGGACCTGGCCATCCGCGTCAAGATGTGCAAGATCGGCGCCATCGAGGAGACTCTCGGCCAGGCGCTGGACCCGCCGTCGGCCAAGAACATGCGCCGCGCCATCGACGCCCTGGTCGACGTGCGCGCCCTGACCGCCGCCGAGGAGCTGACCCCGCTGGGCATCCAGCTGGCTCGCCTGCCGCTGGACGTCTTCCTCGGCAAGCTGGTGCTGCTGGGCTCCGTCTTCAAGTGTCTGGACATGGCCCTGACCGTCGCCGCCGTCCTGTCGTCCAAGTCGCCCTTTGTCGCGCCCTTTGGCCAGCGCGCCCAGGCCGACACCGTGCGTCTGGGCTTCCGCCGCGGCGACTCCGACCTGCTGACCATCTACAACGCCTATCTGGCCTGGAAGCGCGTGTGCCAGTCGGCCGCCGGCGCCGGCGCCAGCGGCCAGGAGTTCCAGTTCTGCCGCAAGAACTTCCTCAGCCCCCAGACGCTGGCCAACATCGAGGACCTCAAGGGCCAGCTGCTGGTGTCACTGGTCGACTCGGGCTTCCTGCCGCTGACCGAAGAGGAGCGACGGCACCTGAGCCGGCTGCGATATGCTTCAGGTGGCCGTGGTGGTGGCGGCGGCGGCGGCAGGCGGCGGCAGGCCTTCTTCGAGGTCCCCCAGCGCGTCAACCTCAACAGCGACCTGGACGTGGTGGCCCAGGCCGTCATCGCCTGGAGCTTCTACCCGAAGCTGCTAGTGCGCGACGCCGGCGGCGGCGGCACCGGCCTGCGTAATATCGGCAACAACCAGACCATCCGGCTGCACCCCTCGAGCGTCAACAAGGGCCGCAACGACCTCCACTGGCTGTCATACTACCACATCATGCAGGCCAAGTCTGTGTACAACGCCCACGAGACCACCGCCGTCGAGGCCCTTCCGATTGCCCTCCTGTGTGGCGACGTCCGCTGTGATGTGAGCTTTACCTTTTTCTTTTTCTTTTTCTTTTTCTTCTTTCTTCTCTTTCTGACCCTTCCAGATGTACTCGGGCGTGCTGATCCTCGACGGCAACCGGGCGCGCTTTGCGGCTCCGGACTGGAAGACCCTGCTGGTCATCAAGGTGCTACGGGCACGGCTGCGCGAGATGCTGTCACGCTCGTTCAAGATGCCCGGCAAGCTGCCCACGGCACAGCACGAGAAGTGGTTCGCCGTCTGGCAGCGTATGTTCTCGCAGGATTTTGGCGCAGAGAACACAAATGGAGGCATCGGTGTCCCTGCCCTCTCAAAGACTTGAGCAAGGGCAGAAAGCAAATCGCTCAACAACTCCCCTATCTCTCTCTGTCTCTCTCAGACACCTCTTCTCGGCTTATAAATGCCAGGGCTTCAGAGAACAGAAATGGCCTTTTTTTTTTAAATAAATAGAACGAGGCAGGCAAAATTACAAAGCACATAATAGATGCGAAAAACAACAGGGGCCGAACAGACAGGCAGACGCCTGAAAATTTCGTTTCATTTTTGTATTCGTAGCCCTTTCCAAGATAGGCCAAAGGGGAAAAACATGAATAGACTTCCCCTCTCGTGTCTGCATCGCCGCTCCCTTGCCACCCGTTGTACTCCGCTCAAATCCTCGAAGATATGCCGAATCCGTCCTTACCCTGGAAGCTCGGAATACCCAGCAAGTTCCGCTGCAGGGATCCCATAATACGGCGGAAAGCGTCGGCCGTCGTACGGAATCTCGGGCGGCTTCGTCGACTGCATTGTGGAGGGCCTACGCCACGGGCAATCTGGTCCCGCCGGCGGTGTTCGCGGCACGTCGTGCATGGCCACCGCGTCGGGCGTGAAGCGGTCGTTTGGGTATAGACTGTTCAATATGCTCCCCTGGCGTAAGCTGTTGCTGCGGTAATGGCGCGACGCTGCCGTGACCGCCGTGGTTGCCGCCACCGCTGCACCTCCATCTGCGCCATCTCCACCTCTTCTGCCGTCCTCGCTGCTGTGTCGGTTGTGAAGACTACCTCCGCGAAAGAGAACCCCTGGCGCTGGCGGGCTGAGATCGTCGGGCATATCTCGAGGCGGCGGTGACTCAGCGCGGGCAAGGCTGCCGTTATTGCTGCTGCCGCTGCTGCCGCTGCGCATCCGCCGGCGACGCCACAGCACGGCCGCGGCTATGCCTGCAAGCGTGAGAAACGCGCCACCAACGCTAACACCGACGGCCAGCGGAACGACGGCGGCAGACTTGTGTGTGGGGGTATCGCTTCCGGGCGTGGTGGATGGTGGCAGGGACGGTTGTGGCAAGGTAGGCGCCGGCGTTATCGAAGATGCAGGCTCGCTAGATGGAAGCGAAGATGGCGGCAGGAAGGACAAGGATGATCCGCCGGCACTGAGGCTACTGCCGGGAGAGGCTCTTGTTGTAGTTGCGACCGAGGAGGAGCTCGAGTTGCTCGTAAAAACACTAGATGTGGTCTCGATAGAAAACACTTCCG
Source organism: Leptographium procerum (assembly GCA_000806385.1). NCBI lineage: Eukaryota > Fungi > Ascomycota > Sordariomycetes > Ophiostomatales > Ophiostomataceae > Leptographium > Leptographium procerum. The sequence goes on from JRUC01000171.1 coordinate 22,530, forward strand.
GGAAGATGAGTGTAGGCGATACTGATATGGAAATGTCGTCTGTTTTTGTGGTTAGTCGGGGAACGGTGCGGCCATTATAACACGGTCATCGACACAGGCGTGAGGCTGAAAATAAAAGTGAAGAAGAGGCATACCTGTCATCGTACTACTGCAGGCGGTTGTTGAGATGCTTGTTCTGGTGTCGTCCCCATCAACGTAGCCCCAGACATTAAGCGGCTGGGAACATGACAGCATCTCGACATCAGTAGCTGAGAGGATGCCCGGTGCACTGGCACACACCGTTAGACTGCCGGTGCTGGTTGCCATTAAGAACAGTACGTAGCTTGCCAGCATGCGCAGAATCAAGATTACAGCTGTTGACAGCCTCTGGAGGCGGGCATGCCCGCTTCCCGACTGCTGCGAGATCTCCTCTGTCTTTAAAAGCCGTGGTTGTGACCGTGACCACGTATGTGGTATGCCGATGTATCCCATGGATAGATAGATAGTTGAATAGATAAAAGAACCAATCGCCAGCTTCTTCAGCGGAGTAGCAAAAGCCGCAGTCAGAAGCGGCTGGCGCCCCCGAGGCAGTTGAACTGTTGTGGAAACGTCTTTTAAAGCGAGCGTGAGAAGCAGCAGTTGTCGATGTTGCTTCTCTATCTAAATGTTGATAGATAATTGTTGGAAGAAACAAAAGTTTCTGGGAAAGAAAACATGCAACGGGGAAGGTGAGCGTTAGGAAAGAGTATCAGGACAGGACGGCGAGACGGAAGGAACGACCGAGAGAGGACCCGATCGATGGCTCCTTCCCTTCCTCACATGTAGTGCAATCAGCGCGTAAGCCCAGCTTGACTCACTGAGCTTAAAAGATCATGGTGGCTGCTCTCATAAATCCGCACCATGCCAGGAGGCCAGTGTACTGACATCGACACCCCCGGTGAGGCTGGCACGATGGCCCACCGCCGACTGATCTTCCAGGCCCGTGCTGTTATGACCGCGATTTCGCAGATGGATGTGCACTTAAGCTCCATCTTGATATGCCACCGCAAGCCCTGTCACCCTGCAGCTTTCCCATAGTCTTCATGGTCAAGGCACAATAGCATTATAAAAAAATTTAAAGAGCCTAATAGGCAAGGACGATGGCAAGAAACAACCTCTAGCTGTAGTGTACAGTCCTCCCTAACTTATGACAGCTCCCTCATCTCTGCCCTTGATGCGACTTAGCCGTGCAGACGAGCTCTAGAACAAGCTCAGAGGAAAGAAGGAGATGGCACCGGCCACTCGGCGAGGGACAAAAAAAAAGAAGGGACACCCCCAACTTTTGAACTCTTCAATTGATATTTTATAAATTTGTGTTTTTTCCCTTCTGCTGCAGCTCAGAGACGAGCTGTTATTGCCCCAAAAACAAACTTCTGCAACTAGGCAAGTTGCCCTCATGCACAGAATAAAGGCCTGAGTGTTGGTGAACGACAAGGAGAATAAAGTGGACGCCCCAAAAAGAAATATGGGGGAAAGCAAGGGTGGAAGGGAAATACGTCAGAAGCATTGTAACATAAAAAACCGTGCAAACGCCGTTGCAAATAGATGCTGCCCCATTAAGAACTTAGGAATCCTGACCTTCAAGAAGCCAAACAAAAATAAAAATAAAACGGCAGCAAGACAAGACAAAGCAGAGAAGAGTAAGCACACAACACGACAATCCGTTCTGTACAGACGACTAGAGGGTCAAAAATCCCGAATCTCAAAAGCAGACACGCTGGGTATGCATCACGGCCACCAAGCCGGGTACTATTCGGCCCCAATTTCGCCGGGACCTTCCAACCCAAATGTCGCTGAGCCAAAGTCAAAGCTGTTCGGGTCGTCGGCACTATCATGGAGGAAGGTGTCGAAGTCAAAGTCGTTCAGCACGTCCGTAGTCGTAAGCGGGTCCGCAAACTCAAGCCCGAAGCCCTGCTTACCAATAGTGTTAGAAAAAGACACATGATATGATAACGACAGTAGAAGCACAGGATCTCGTACCATTGAGCCGTTATCGACGAACGCATTGTTCTGGTTCGGATCGGCATGGGCCTGTGGTGGAGCTGCGGCTGCAGCTGCGGCCGGAGCTGGCGCCGGCTGCCCGTTGAGCACGACCTGTCCAGCCGGAGCCGGTGCATTCGGGCCAGGGCCCTTTGTATTGAACGTTGCCGGGTTGGCCGGAGTGATCGGTGTGGCCGGAGTGGGAGGTTCAGGTTCCGCCGAAGCTTCGGCCACCGGAGTAGCCGCAGCATTGAGGTTCGTGGCGGACTTCTTCTGGGCGGCCGTCTGAGTTTTCTATTTATCAGCTCAGTTCTTAACAACAACAAAGACGCCCAAACAGCATCATGGTGAGTCACTGTGCTAAGCCGTACCTTCTTAGCACCCTTGCCATCCTTCTTTTTAGGGTTCGCCTTGGCAGATTGCTGTGGCGTCGGTGGTGCGGCCGTGACCGTCTGCGGCGATGCTGTCTGTGTTCTCTGGTTGGCGTTGGCTACAACGTTGGCGCCTGGCGCCGACGGTGGTGGCATAGACCGTTGCTGGGGCGTTCCCTGCATCTGTTGTACTTGTGGTCCCTGGGGGCCGCCCATCTGGCCGCCGTTGGGTGCTCCAGGTTGTTGCTGCCACTGCATCTGCGGTCCACCTTGACCTGCCGCTGCAGCTGCCGCTGCCTGCTGTTGGCGCGCATTGGCCATAAGCTGCGGGTTCATTTGGCCGTTGAACTGCATCCCAGGGTGCGGCCCTGGTGTCCGCATTCCGTTCATCTGCGGCCCGGCCATGTTATAGCCAGGCGCTATTGACTGTTCCATGTGTGCTCCCATAAAGTTGACAGGGTTGGGAGAGCCGCGAGACTGCGGGTTATCGGGCAGAGGCGAGCCCATGCCAGCATTGGCCATCTGCTGGTTGTTGCGCTTGATCTGCTCCGCAGGGCTGGGCGATGCACCAGGCCGCCCACCTTGGGGCGAAGAGCCCTGGAACGGCTGGCCAGCGTTTGGTGCGCCCGGACCCCCTAGGACTCCGGGGACCCCGGGACCACCGGCAACGATAGGCGCGCCAGGAGCCCCTGGAGGCCCTTGGACACCTGGGGGCACCGGCGCACCCGGTGCACCAGGGGTACCGTCAGCACGGCCAATCCCAACCATGACATCTTGTTCCTGCCGTGCCATCATGAGCCGTTTCTTATTCTGCTGCTCGAGGAGCATAAGCTGCATTTGGTAGTCCTGAAGAGCATGATTGCTTCCACCTCCGGCTTGAGCAGCGCCAGGCCCAGCGCGGATGCCACCAGGACCTCCCATTTCACCAGCATTATAGTAGGCGTTTATTGTGGCACCATCAGGTCCTTGTGGGGCCATTGGAGACCCTTGGCCTTGAGGACCGTTGACATTGGGGGGCATTGGCTTGTTGGGCAGCTGAGCGTTGTGATGCTGTTGCAAGTTTTGTGAGTATGCCTGAATTGTCTTAGTTTGGGAGGCCGGGGACTGATTGGGGAATGCCTGCAACTGCTCAGCGTTCAATGAAGCTGGGTTGATGCCGTTTGCGATGAGCACTTGCTGAAGCTGAATACTCATAGGATCAGATCCTACCTGTTGGCCAGGCATGCCTTGAGCAACCGGTCTACCATTGTGCATCAGAGCGGCTTGGTTAGGATTAAAAGGCACACTGTCAATGCGAGGTCTCTTGGATGGAGAAGGGGCATTTTCAGCAGAGCCCGGGGACGAAGGGCGCTGCCGACTTCCATCCATGTCCGATGGGTTTTGCTGCATCTGGCCCTGCTTTGCCTGGAGCATGTTCATCGCTTGCGGTCTATTTGAGACAGGGTCGATTAGTAGGGGTTTAAAACCTTTTGAAGCTGTTTGCAAATCCTACATGTTCTGGCTATTAGCCATGGCGGTGCGTGAAAGGCTGGTCCCTGGTTTCATGCCAAGCATGGCACCGTTTTGCATGTTCCGCATCATATACTGCTGCTGGAAATCAGGGCGCATCTGGCGAAGCATATCCTGCTGCTGCTGTGCTTGCCTGAGACGAGACTGTGCCTGTCCATTTGACCTCTAGTTAGTTTGAGGCAACGCCAAATGAGAGACGGGACCATGCATAGAAGTGAATAGGGAAGAAACCACATACCTGAATGTGCTGGATGTACTGCCCGATACCAGGATGCGAAGCCTTGCCTTTCTGGGCATTGAACATCTCCCAAAAGAGACAGAACCAGTCATACAGAAAGCAGCTGTCGGATGGCAGAACAAGATTTGGCACTGGGAGGTCATCGGGTCGCTTAGACTCGACGCCCTCCTTAGTGTCAGTATCCATCACATCTTCGCTAATACCGTTGGCAACGATGTTCCCATTTTCATCCCTGAGGCCCCCTTCCTTCTGGACTTTGATTGGCTGGTCCAGAATCGCTCTAGCACAGTCGTACATTTTGTAGCGAAGAAAATACTCATAAATGTACGTATTCAGGATGGTCCGGTTGTTGATATCATTCATGGGGAGCTGCTGCTGTTGCTGCTGCTGCTGTTGCTGCTGCTGCTGCTGCTGTTGCTGTTGCTGCTGCTGTTGTTGTTGTTGCTGCTGATGCTGCTGCTGTTGTTGCTGCTGCTGCTGCAACTGCTGCTGCTGGAGCTGCTGTTGCTGCTGCGGTGGACGGCCCACCGCACCAGGAGGGGCCCCAACGTTGTTCATCATACCCATCGGAACGCCGACAGCACCACCCATGGCGTTTATATTAGCCATGTTGACGTTGTTCATTGTTCCGGCGTGGTCCGCACAAAGCGGCAAAGATCAAATCTGGTTGTTTCTGTGGGACCCAACGGGAACCTCCGTAGAAGTATCCGGGTTGAGTTTTGTCCAAATGGAGGCCAAAGAAACACGGGACAAATAGGCGACACAGAGAGCTAGATCTTCTCGCGATTTTGAAAGCGATTCCCCAAAAAACGGTATCGTTCCCCAAGTGGCTCGAGAGCTATGAGGGGGGGTCAACGGCGCGTCGGCACAAAATAGCGGCGTGTGCTGACTATTGTTTTTTTTTGTGCTTAGAAGGTTGGTGACCGTGGCGAGCGTTGCTGGATGGCGGGTAGGACAATGAGACGACTGTTCGTCAAGAGTCGATTGATATCGAAATGAAGCCGTCGAGGACAGGGCGCCGATCGCAAATAAATTGGTAGCGAAGGCGTCGGGGAGACGGTAAGAGGAAGAGGAAAGGAAATCAGATATGTTGTCGTCCGGATTCCAAATGCTGGGAGGCAAACAGACGGAAATTGAAGGTGGTCGGTTTGCGGTGGCGACACCTAATTCTGCGTTGTCTCCTATCCCTTATTTTTTGCGATGACCTAAAAAAGCGTCTTCTTCGGACAGCAACAAGGCGCTGCGACGCCGTAGACGCGGACTGGAAGATGCAGTACGTGGAGCGACGGCTGCAGATTGCAAGACCTGCTTCCGGATGAACACCAGAGTTGGGGCTGTCACGCCTCTGTCTTCTGTTTGGGTTGGGCCACACCCACAACGCGATCTCTAAACCGATCGGTTGACTGCGAAAGAGATCGCGCGGACGCGGGTGGACACATCAAAAAGGGAGGCTATCAATGGGGGCAGACGAGAAACAGAAGACGGCCTGGAGGGGGGGAGAGACACAGACGTTTAGAACAAGGAAAAATAAAGGGGGGGCGAGAGAAAAAGACCGGAAAACACAAGAAGCAAAAAGAAGAACGTCTCGATGTGGGAAGGGAATTTGGGAGGGAACGGGGTTGGGAGGCTTTCGGAGACAGCGTTTGGGAGAAAGAGAGAATGGCGGACAGGCCCTGCGAAGGGGACCAGGACCTCAGCAGCGTCGCAGTCTGTTATTAGCTGTGCGTTGGTGTGTGGAAGAGTGCTGGCGGACGCGGACAACACTGGGGGCTAATGTGCGAAAAGGGTGTCCTGCGTGCAGATATGGGAATGGGCTGGCGGCGATCGAAGCGTAAATCTTATACTGCTGCCTCGTATATCCGGCAGCAACAGCCCAAAACAGGTTAGGGTGGCAGTTGGCCGCTGCATTGGTGCCTGAGGCCAAAATACCACTAAATTTGTCTCGGAGAAAGCGAGGATTAGGGGGTTAGTGATGAAAACGCGGAATATGCAGCAATCAGGAGAGGAAGCTTCGCGTGGCCAAATAAAAGAATTTGAGTACGGTCGTGGGCATTCCGCCATTTTTGTGGTTATTCAGGGTTGGAGGCACCTGCAGATTCGTGAACAGGGCTTGGGTACAAACTCGAAGCAATAATATTAGGGGCTACGGAGTATTTGCCCAAAAGCAAACACATCAAACAAACGTTTTTGCTTTGCCACCCACAATCAGCAACTGACACGGCAAAAGCACCACACAATCCCCCACTACTCTCGTACACGGTGTCACGCTTATAGCATTAACCTGACAGAACGGAACGAAAATGCTTCGGAATGTGGGCATAGACAATACCTTTTCGGAGAGGCAAAAAAGAAACAGAAAATAGCAAACACGCATCCCAAATGCACAAGGCAGAACTGGATATCAGTAAAACGGCACAGCAGGAAGATGTAGCCACTACAATCACTTTTACCCAAAACTGAACCAGATTAATAAGATACTCCTTTGCGCAAGGAGGGCGGTTGTCGCTATGCCACTTGGCCGATCTGTAGCAAACAAAATGATTGTCTGCGTTCGAAGTAAGTTTTGAAGGGTGGCTTCTTATTTTGTGGACTGGTAGCATTGGGCGGGGCTCAATTCGCGAGTTGGCATTTGACGATATGAGATTAGGAGCTCTGATACCTGCAACAGCTGAAGCAAAGCATAATGATCGACCACTGCCGAAAGAAACTTGCAGGTCTTCGCTTGTTCTGGTCTAGCCTACCCGGCCCTAACTGCCGGGGGGGGGGGGGAGGTTAGTGGGCATTTTTCAACAAGCTGCGCCTCAACAGTTCCTCGGTTGAAGCATTTCTCTTTGCAGAATCGAATGTCTCTCGAGAAAAAATAAAGTATCAAGAGACAGAAGGCGGAAGAGACAGTGCATTGAGGTGAATTCTACCCGGAATTTGGCACGAAAGGCGTCAGCCACAAACAAACTTGATGACGAGGAAATTGGATACCACAAAAATTGATGCTTTTTCGTTTGGGAGCATCGTGCATAGCAAAAAACAGGCAATGCGGTTGGGGTCTTGGCTTACGAGCTAAAAGAGGCCCCCAAACTCGTCCAGCTGCCAAACCGTAACCCTTTTGCGGTAGATATCTTGCTGGATTAATGGCGAATGACGACCAGCAAGGGTTCAATTGCTTTTCTTTTCTTTTCTTTTCTAAGCAACCTATTTGACTACTTGCTGCTAGTCATGCAACCTATCCTTGTAACCCATTCTAACACATAATTATTTGTAATAACGAGCGCAAGAGTAGATTTATGCGATTAGATCCCCAACCATCTCATGCATGGCGCTGCGAGCTATCGCCTGCAGCGTAAAGATTACCTTTCGATCTGGCAACCGGAGCCACATGCGAAGAGCCTATCCCACCCACATATGTCTAATTCAACCTGCCCCCGTGTGGGCAATCGACGCTATATTCTGCGAGATTGCTCGAGATATGCTAGTACGGCCATTTACGAAGCTGTACGTCAAAAGCCATCAGATAATAGTCGTCTGCAGCATTTCAGATGAACGTTCAGAGTGAGGCACATATGGCCGATATCAGCACGCAGGTTTCGGTTTCATTATGGATAAATCGTTCTAGCATTCGGAAACACAACACTGAATAACATCCGGCCAGACGGTCTGTCGCGGTCGAAAGAAGCGTCAATAAGCTGGGGCTATGTCCACGCCAGCACGACTTTGTCTCTAATTGGCTCCGACAATCCTTCCCTGAGCTGTCCACGGTTAGAGCTCAGAACCCAGGCGGTTCCCGGAGCACATCTCAGATGAGCACTTCTGAGCCGATGCCGCAAGTATCGCTCTATAGCAATACTTGTTCAGGTGTCTACCCTCTTTCTCTTTCTTCTTATTTATTTCCGTCGTCTTCATCAGTCGTCCTCCGGTGGGAGCTCGTCGTCGATGTACCGGATCAGCGATATCCGCATTTCGGTCGTGTCGTTGCCTCGGAGCACATCGCTGATAAAATGTGCCTCCACCTGCACCTGTACCATTTCGAGTGCACCTCGCAGCACGCCACAGAGGATGTTGGAGAACCACAGCTCGTCTTGAGCACGGCCATCGTCCGGTAGCTCGACAAAATCTGCCAGTGGGTTTTCGTCGAATACGAGGGAGAACTGCTTGCCGTCGCTGGTCCAATTTGTGACGGTGGGAGTCACATTGAGGAAGATTTTGAAGCCCACCTGGAGAAGCAGTTAGCAGGGGAGTATGAACGGCAGGAGACGGCTGCGAAAAAAAGGGCGACATAATCTCAGGGGGCCCAGGCACCTTCGAAATCATATCTGCAGTTTCGCGAAAGTTGGAGCACCTCTTCATGGTGATAGACTTGGCGAGGTAGTCTTCTATTAAGCGGAGGCCGATATTGTAGCCCATCTTGTCGAGCTGCTTGTTCACCTCGACGTAGTCTCCATCAAAGTCCTTGCACAGCTGTGCAACGATGGTGCCGTAGGTCAGGGTGACCAGCTCGGCGTTGACCTTGTCTATCCGGGTCCTAGGTGGGTTCGAGAGAGGTTAGGGGGGGAGGACGGTGACGAGTTTGAGCGGCAAATATCTCGCGGGGCAACTGCATACTTCCATATTCTGCGGCCGGGTCAGCTTGACTCTGGAGACATATTGCGCATCACAGCATAGGTTTTGGAGAGAGAGATGAAGATAGGGGGGGAAACAAGGACCAATGCGTACTCTTCGCCCACGCGGGCAGCTTTGGCAGCGGACATTTTCCGTTGTCGCGCCGGGAGCACCCTGGGCTGCCTCTATTTAGCCTACGGATCGGCTCCTAAGTTCCCAAGGGAAAGTCAGCAGAAGCACGGGAAGGTCGATTTCGTCGCAGGCTGGATTGGCTGGTATGTAAAACGTCACAGTGTTCGGAACTGCCACAATCGTCAGCGGTGAGTTCTAAATCGGTTTAGATTAGTCAGACGCGATTATTGTATATGTCTCGTGAGCTGTGAGTCACCTGACTTTCTCTTTAGAGCTCTATTTGGCTAGCGTATCTTACATTGTCACGTCTGTCTCGTCTCTTGTGACTTGTATTCTAAGAGTCAATGAGGGGGCGATATTCTTGTCTCAAGGTGACATCCCGAGAATCTGCAGATGTGTTGAATATGAATAATTCTCCAGTCAACTGATGTAAGTAACGCACGCCGGCCATACGAGTACTATAGGGCTTGCTTTGCTATATATGTTAACATATTGACACTATCGAGCGAAACAAAAAAGCATATTGCACCTCAAAATATATTTGCACCTCACTACTTGATAATCACGAAAACATTTAGCCGTTTTAACCAAAATACGTTATATTGTTATCCATATAAAAATAGTACCAGGAGTTACACTGATTTACAGCCAAGCTATTCTTCCTACATTAACAACCTGAATTTGCGCAGTAAATTATCTCAAGTCTGACTGTAAAGCGCCAAGCCATATACTGGCCACGAAGCCTGCCAGAAACAAGTTGCGACTGACAGCTAGAGAGCTAAGCAGTCTGACTTCCATACTTCAAATATCGCACGCTGTTTTCATCTGGTGCCGACTGTTTTCTCATGCAAAGTCGCGCAAGGGAAGGCTGTAACGGCCGGGATGGAATATTGGATTATGCGGGGGATGAATAATATTGTGGAGACGTCAAAAAACAACAAGCAAACCCGCTTTTTGTCGCGAGCAGCTCGACGACGCCGGTTACTGCTCTGTCAACTGGCCGCATTTCCGTCAACAGCCTCTTTTAACCAAGCACCACGTTCTCCAAACCAGCGCACCAACATGTCGGCCGAGAAGAGACGAGCGTCCAATACAGATCCCAGCAAGCAGCTGGTGAAGCGGCCGAATCTTGGCGGCAATGGCAGCGGTGGCGGAGGACCGAGCAGGCAAGGAGGCCCAGGCGGCCAAGCTTTGGTCCAGGTGGTATGACTGTGTTCCCACTCCGTAGCATGCCGTGAAGGCGAACAGTGAATATGGTTGGTAGGAGAGAAGACTGACGGTAGGGCATCAGGAACAACGGACGAGCGGTCTCCAGGCGCCGGTGATGCAGCTGACAGGGCATTCGGACGAGGTTTTCTGCGCAAAGTTTGATCCGGCGGGCCATCTGATTGCGTCTGGCTCAATGGACCGGTCGATATGTGAGTTTTGTGTCCGTGTCTGGTTGTGCTTACCAGTACCTCTGGCATCGCTGACTGCTGCTCCTGTCTAGTGCTCTGGCGGACCTACGGCGACTGCGAGAACTACGGCGCGCTGACGGGCCATCGTGGCGCTGTGCTCGACCTGCAGTGGTCTCGCGACTCGGACGTGGTTTTTTCTGCGTCGGCAGACATGCACCTGGCCAGCTGGGACCTGACGTCGGGGCAGCGGATCCGGCGGTACGTGGGCCACGAGGCGATCGTCAACACGCTGGACATCAGCCGGCGCGGCGAGGAGCTGCTGTACAGCGGCTCCGACGACGGCTCGCTCGGCATCTGGGACCCGCGCAGCAAGAACGCGGCCGACTACATCCAGACTGACTTTCCGGTGACGGCCGTGGCCGTGGCCGAAGCCGGCCACGAGCTGTACAGCGGCGGCATCGACAACGACATCCACGTGTGGGACGTGCGCAAGAAGGCGATCATCTACTCGCTGCACGGCCATCAGGACACGGTCACGGGCCTGCGCGTGTCGCCCGACAGCCAGTCGCTGCTCTCGCTGGCCATGGATGCGACTGCGCGCACCTGGGACATCCGGCCGTTCGCGCCGACAGAGCGCCACATCCGCACGTTTGACGGCGTCCAGGTCGGCCTGGACAAGAACCTGGCCCACGCCAGCTGGGACCCCAGCAGCCGGCGCATCGCTGCCGGCTCGGGCGACGGGACCGTGATCGTGTGGTCCTGCGACAATGGCAAGCTGCTGTACAAGCTGCCCGGGCACAAGGGCTCAGTCAACGCGGCCGAGTTCTCGCCTGCCGAAGACGAGCCAATCAGTGAGTGTTCCCTTTCTCTTTCCCTATCTTTTATTTTATTGTTTATAACTCCTTGCTTGTCCCTCTGTATCCTGACAGCTTCCAGTCCTCTCTGCATCCTCTGACAGGACCTTGCTCCTCGGCGAGCTCAAATAAACGATCCCGATGCTTGCTAGTCTTGGGCGAGTCACAAAAAAATTACAGAACCCGCAGAATTACAGAG
>JRUC01000170.1:0-33860 GCA_000806385.1 Leptographium procerum
ACGATGCTGTACCGTAGTGCTGTCTGTCTTTTGATCCACGCTTTCTGAGACCCTGTAGTGCTGGAAGGAGGGAAGAAGATGACGCTCGAGAGCCCCGATGAGAGATAGTGTATGACGGGCTTGCTCGAAGCGTTAGAAGCTTGAAAAGCTTCTGAGGCAAGATGCACTGAAGCAAGAAGAGGAGAGAGAGACAACAGGCGTATGCGAGTGTGTGTGGTTGACAGAAGGAGGGAGAGAAGGGAAGAAGTAGAGGGGGGTAAAGGGAGTATTATAAAAGAGAAGAGAAGAGACAGAGGTAGGTACAAAACAGGAAAAGAACGGGCGTGGGATTTGTGAGCAGAAGATAAGCCGTGACTTCTGGACAAGTGATACGAAAGTGAGCAACACAGGTGAATTTGAAGTAATGGCAAGGTGAGGCAGAGGTAGCCAGTTGCAACAGGGGATAGGAAACAAACAAAATGTGAAATGTGAAATGTGAAATGTGAAAATATTTATATTTATATAAATAAAATATAAATAAAATATGAAAAAGCGCTTCCGTCTTACCTGGCTTCGTGCGCCGTCATCAAACTCGACCTCGAAGCGGTCCTTACCTCGAACCCTCCGCACGATGCTGGCGACGTAGCTGCTAGCCGGAAGGGTCTCGTACTCGGCGCGCCGGGAGGTGGGCAGGGGCTCAATGACCACTTGAAGCCGCATGGCAGGGGTGCTATCGTGGGGAGGCTGTCGATCGACGTGGCTGGCATCGTCGGCGTCGTCGGCATCGTTAATGTTCTGGTCCGGCTTGTCTTGCTCCTCTTTCCCTTCGCCTTCCTCCTCGTCCAGCTGCCCAGCTTTCTGCCGGTCGGGCTGATCGCGAGGGCTGCCTCTCGGCTTGGCGTCGACAATGGCCTCATGTGCAATTTCGTGAGCGATTTCGTGAGCAATTTCGTGGGCAGCCTTGTTCTGGTTGTCCGCATCCGTGCTTACAGCACCAGCAGCAGCTACAGCTGCTGCTGCTGCAGGCTCCAGGCCTTTGGCCGCATCCTGCACGTGTGTGTCTGTAAGATGGCTGCTTTGTTCGTCCGCGAGCTCATCGGCCCCCATTTCTTCCGTCTCAGCGGCCCCTATTCTCGCAGACCCGTCGTCGGTCTCCACTGTGCTCATTACTGCTGTAGTTGCGGTGGTTACCTCGCCGACTGCGGACGCATCCTCGGCAGGTGTCTGTGGGTATGACTGCTGCTGTGGCTGCAGCTCTTGAGTCTGCAGCTGTAGCTCCAGCTCCAGCGCCCACTCCCGCACTGTGTCCGCAGCCGCATCCGTCGTCGGCCGTGTTGCATCGGGGCTGCTCTTGGGGCTGCCAAAGTCAACGTCGTCCATCCAGTCGCAGTCTGCAGCCGTTACGTCTGTTGTTGTTGCTCCTGCTCCTGCTGCTCCATCCCCAATATACAGCGCCGCCGCTCCACCACCGGTACCAGCGTCGTCACCGTCGTCGTCGCCGGTGGAGATGCCGAATAGCGGATCGTCATAACCGAGTATGGCAAACGCGCTGTCATCGGCGCTGCCGCCGGCCATTTGTCCGGGAAAACTGAGGGTTTATACGCAAGCTTCCTCTGTTTCTTTTTTCTGTTCGCTGTAGTTCTGCCAAGGAAGTGCAAGCCTAGAATAGCAAGACAAGAGGAGGAGGGGTGTCAGCAACCAGCAAACCATAACCTTGAGGAGACCAGAAGACCCAAGGAAGAGAGAAGAAGCTCTTTACCAAGAATGTTGACTACATAACAACTACTATTTCTCGTAGCCGAGCTTCAGTGGTCAGGAAGCCAAGTCGGGAGGCACAGCGAATGCTAGGAAAGGCAGCTGTGCCAATTGGGTTGGCTTGCTGGCACTTGCCGTCTTGATACAACCAATTTGACGCGACCGCGAAAAGTCATTAACAGAGACCCACTTTCTCTATGAATTTGTCGCCCTCGCGCTTCTGTCACGTGAATATTGCTACATAGCCTCTATTGATGTGTCTGGCGTCGTTAGAGGAGACGGCACAGCTAATAGTGAATTCCTCTGCGCTGTCAGGCGGAGAACACCCCCTTATCGTCTACGAACAGATGAAGCACGCGTTTTCGCCTTTCCAGTAATGCACAGTGCCAAGAACGACTCGCTTTATATAAAAGGAGAGATGCTGTCGATTTCGAATTATTTTCTGCGTGGGCTGTGGCGCATACGAAACCTGGCGATGTTCGTCCTCGCCCTTCCTGGCTTTGGCTTTGTAAGGCGTCTCATCGGCCAACAAAGCTGCCCCAGCTGCTCCAGTTCTGGTTCCAGTTGGCAATCCCGGCCAAGCGTGCCAGGCGCGCATTGAAGAGGCGCGGAAGCAGCGCTTTAACGAACTTGGTTTCCCGTGGTTCAGAGAAGACCAGAACATTGACCGAATAAAAAAACTTTATCGGTTCAGTCAACGAAGACGCCGTCTGCGCTCTGGCGTCCCGGTTCAATAAGAACACACCGTGCCATGTCGTGAGCAAGAGCTACGGCAGTTTCTACCTTTGTTTCTTTATCGAGTTTAGCAAGCAAGATGGTGACGAGCAGCCGAGAAAATGGGTTGTCCGTCTCCCAATGGGACCTGCCGTGGTCAATCCGTGGGACAAGATCGTCAACGAAGTGACGACTATGAGGTAAGTTTCTCTCTCTACCCCCTTCTCCCTTCAGCGATCACTCAAACGGAAATAGATACATTCAGAGAAAGACGAGCATCCCAATTCCATTCATTCATGCCTTTGGGCGTGACCACATTCTAATCGTCAAGAGCGAGGACAGTAGTAACAGCAAAGCCCAAGACGACCAAGTCTATGATTACAGACTTTGTTGCTGGAACTACCCTTGATAAGAAGCTTCTAAACACAGCCGACCAGGCGCTTCGGTGCGGCTTTTACACACAACTAGTGGACATTTTAGTCGAGCTGCGGAAGCTTGAATTTCCCAGCATAGGCTCACTTATACCAGGCCAGGATAAGGATGCATCACCCGTTGTTGGACCTATCCTCTCTATGTCGGGCAACACCCTTTGCATGACGCCCTCGCCGTCTTTGACGTCTGCCACTGACTATATGTCGTACGCGTTCAATGCCGTGTCCGAGTTCTTTTTCGCGCTAGTCGGCGACATGAAAATGAATGATCTACACAAAGAACTCTACGCACTGCACGCGCTGGAACCGCAACTACGGGGACTCATCAACCCAGCCCTGAACAACGGCCCTTTTATCTTGCACCATCTCGATCTGCGGGCGCACAACATCCTAGTTGACGAGCAGTTGCGGATCCAGAGCGTAATCGACTGGGAATTTACCACCACTGTTCCGCTGCCGCTATTTACGCCGCCGTCGTAGGTCACGGGCCATGACGCCAAGGCAACGGGCGGCCTGCTGCATACCGAATTTCGAAAAGTACTCCATGCCCAAGCCAAGGAGAACCCGTCCTGTCTCCAACTTGAACGTGAGTGGTACGGTGAGGTTGCAGACGACATAGACGAAATGGACATAGCTGTCTCGCCTGACACGGTCAAGCGCTTCTATTGCCCACATTCTGCGGCAGCCAGCCGATGCCGTCGACATATTTTACGACTTTATGAACAACATGAACGATGACACAGAAGAAGAGGCTCGGCTGGCACGGCTCTTCAACGACCAACCGGAGCTAGAAGTAGAAGAAGCGGCGATGTGAATAGTCACGGGCGTATAGTTAGTATATGGTCGATAATGGCCTCTTTGAAACACGCATGGATCGCTTTCGCCATATGGAGAAGCAGATGAAGGCCAAATTTGGGTGAGAGTAGTGGCAAATGACATCCCGCCACTGCCTTTCTCTACCCTACAGATCCTGCTCCTGCTGCTGCTTCTGCAGATCGTGCAGCTTCTCCCACATGCGTCTAGTGGCCTGCTCCTTGGCGTTGCGCATTGCCTCATACTGTTTAACTATCTCTTCGTGCGTCTTGGTGTCGCCGCGGCCTTTCTTGCGTTTACGAAGGGATTCAGATGCGCTCCTAGTGACGCTGGCCTGGATGCATATGCATACAGGACAGCCACCGTAGCCAGAGATATGTCATAATGTCACGACTCTGATCAGAGTCGTGAATTCAACAGGTGGCACGTGACTGCCTGCTGGCACAGCAACAGGAGCGCTGGGTTGCATGGGTCTAGGGGACGACAGTCCCCTTGGTAAGTCTGATCAGACTGGGCCTTCTCGTGGCGTCTAAGTAGGGGAGGGGACGCCACCCAAAGGGAGCGAAACTGCATGACAGTCCTGACTGTCATGCCGCTGGCAGAACGACCGGCTTGCTTGGAGTCTCGTAGGAGGACTTGACTGCTTGTCTGACTGCATAGTATATTGGCTAGTTGACATGACGGCTTTTCAGACTGACAAAAAGGAGTGGCCGAGTCTTTTATCGAGAACCTGTTTGGATAAAAAGGCCTCTCGATAAGGAGGGAAGTTTGGGGGGACAAGAGAAGCCGCAGGACACAAAACGGGTTGCCTGAAACGGGGGAGAACTCTTGTAATTGGCAGATATCAAGACACCCCACCTGCTCCTTCGACAGCACACTCTTAACGGCTGTTGTGTTAGGCTTGGTCTTTTACTGGGCATCAGCCGGTTACCACTTGCCATCTACTGCTGGAAACAGTGTATTGGAGCTGCATTTGTAGGCAACCTCGAGGAAGCCGGCTTCCATGACGGCTAAATTTCTACTAAAAGTCGTTGCTAGCTCTCTCTCCCTGTGAGGGGTTTGCACGACGTGTGACAGACAGGGGGTAGAGCAGCAGGTGTGATAGTCTCGTTGGCTGGTTCGGCCTTTGGCACCCGCCCGAAAGCGGCGCCATGACAGGATCTTCTAGACATACGAGCCGATCATGTTCCCAGCACGCCAACAGATGGCCGGGGAAAAGTGGCCAGCCTTCCGTATGGACTAGGGGTACTTATGACAACCATATGACGGCGAGTGTCAATCGAGAAGATCGTCTGCGCAGCTTGAACGACCCAAGTGGGATAGGGTCTTAGCTGAGGCGAAGACAAGTCACGTGGAACTAAAACTTAGAAGCACGGTGTGTATATTGCAATATGAGATATTATCACTGTATAGACAAGCCATGAAATTTTCCTAGTTTAGACAATTTTAGTCTACTTTGTGCTGAAAGCTTCTTTAGGCGAACATCAACGACAAATGCAATGCGGCGCTTTATGACCGCCAGGGCGGCGCCACAAGCGCTCACCAAGCTTCCGGTGCACAAGGCTGCGCTGGACAGACTGCTTGGTAACGGAGGTGGCAGCGGCAGCAGCAGCAGCAGCAGTGGCAGTGCTCTGCTAATCCAAAGCCATGTTTTGCCGGCAGCCGGCAGCACTGTTTTCACACGCCTCTCGTCCATGTCGGCCATTGTCCGCGGCGTGCGGCGGACATCCCGAGGCAGCGGTGATAGGCCGCCCAGGAACATTGCGCAGCGGAATCAACGGCTGCCTGGCTACGACAACCGCGTGGCCTCGCGCGTGAGCGAGCGGAGGCGGGAGCGCGAGGCGGCGTCGCGGCCGACTTTCAAGATTCTGCGCGGTAAGAAGGACGTAACGGAAGACCCGGTGCCGGAGCCCAAGTCCCGGAGGGCGCGGTTCTTCGACCCGGAGGACTCGTTTGGCAAGAAGAGCCTGGTGTACAAGCTCAAGACGGGGGAGCTAGAGGCAGAAGTGCAGGCGCTAGCGAGGCAGGAGGGCAAGTGGAGAGACGAGCCGAAGGACGGAGACGATGGCGTCCGTGGAGGCCAGGACCAGCGCAGCTTTGGGCGCGGATTTGGAGGCAGCAGGGGCGGCGGCAGCTGGGGCGGAGGCAGAACAGCAGACGGCTGGAATGGCGACCGCAGACGCAGGCCAGAGTTGGAGAGGAACGAAAGGCAAGAGAGAGGCGAGAGAAGTGAGAGAGGTGGGCGAGGTGGGAGATATGAGAGAGGTGGGAGATATGAAAGAGACAGCAGGCCTGAGAGGTACGAGAGATCTGAGAGATACGACAAACCTGACGGATTCGACAAACCCGAAAGACGTGACAGGCCCGAAAGTCACGACAGACCCCAGAGATATGACAGGCCCGAAAGATACGACAGGCCTGAGAGACGCGATGAGCCTGCAGAAGGCGACAGGCCTGCGGGGCGCGACAAACCAGAGAGATACGGCAAGCCAGAGAGGCACGACAGCGACAGACGCGACAGACGCGACGACACTCCCGGCCTGCTGTCGGTCCCGTACACCACGGCAGCCTCACAGTTCCTGTACGGGCGGTCCGTGGTCGAGGCAGCCCTGCGCAGTGCCCGGCGACAGCTGTACAAGCTGTATGTGTACCAGGGGGCGGCTGACTATGGCCGCCACAGGCCAGGCGGACAGCACGACGGCGTGATCGAGCGGCTGGCGAGCCGACGCGGCGTGGCCGTGCAGAACGTGGACGCGAGCGGGCAGCGGCTGATGGACAAGATGAGCAAGGGCCGGCCGCACAACGGGTACGTGCTGGAGGCGTCGCCGCTGCCGCAGCCGCCGGTGATCGGCCTGGGGAAGTGGGTGGAAGAGGGGGCGACAGCAGAGGTGGTCGAGACTGAGACGGTGGCTGAGGCGGTGACCGAGGCGGTGACCGAGGCGGTGACTGAGTCTGCAGTCGAGCTTGAGTCGAAGCCCGAGCCCAAGCCTGAGTCCAAGTCCGAGCCTGAGCCTGAGCCCAGGTCCAAACCCCGGCCCAAGCTGCTCTGGCCCGGCTTCGAGGTCGAGCTGGGCTACCAGTCGCGCGAGGACGCCGGGATCAACGGGACGACCAGCTTTGTGCAGACGGCCGCATACGGCCACGGCAAGGGCCGCCGGCCGCTGGTGCTGCTGCTGGACCAGGTGCTCGACCCGGGCAACCTCGGGGCGATCCTGCGGTCGGCCAGCTTCCTGGGCGTCAGCGCGGTTGCGGTGTCGCAGCGCAGCTCGGCCGGTCTGACGTCGGTGGCGCTCAAGGCGTCAGCGGGCGCGGCCGAGGCCATGGCGCTGCTGTCGGTCCAAGAGCCGGCCGCGTTTCTGGCGCGGTCGCGGGCGGCCGGCTGGCGCGTGTACGCGGCGGTGCCGGGCGGCAGCGGCGGCGGTGGCCGAGCGATGGGCCTGGAGGATGTCGAGCGCGAGGACCCGCTGGGACAGGGACAGCAGGCCTGCATCCTGGTGGTCGGCAGCGAGGGCGAGGGTCTCCCGCGGGCGGTGCGGCGCGAGGCCGACGTCGAGGTCACGATTGCCAACCGGTCTGGGTCGGACGTGGTCGACAGCCTCAACGTCAGCGTCGCAGCCGGGCTGCTGTGCGCGGCGTTTCTGCGGGGCGGTGGGAGCACTCGGGTGCTCAGAGAAGGAGAAGGAGGAAAAGGAGGAAAAGGAGGAAAAGGAGAAGCAGATGGCGACGCTCTGGATCAGGCATTCAAGGCCGCATCGGCAGCGGCGCCCGTCAAGCACGGCGAGCTGGGCATCTGGTGAGCAGCTGCCAGCCCGCGCAATGTACGATAGCTGTAGAAGCTCGTGTATAGCTTTGCATGGATACCCTCTCGAGACTTTTGATGTGAGCAATGGTGCATGCACACATAATTAGTAGCCATCCACTGTGTTCAGATAACGGCCGATAAGGAAATACAGCAGCTCCAGCCCCACCAAGCGCTATCTTTTAGCGAGCCCCGCTGTCCCATTGCCCAGACAACCACTGCTCTGTCACTAAATTCTGCCCTACTTTCAGGTACGAAGATGTCCGACTCGTAGATCCTGTAGCTGCCAGATC
This sequence comes from Leptographium procerum, assembly GCA_000806385.1. Taxonomy (NCBI): domain Eukaryota; kingdom Fungi; phylum Ascomycota; class Sordariomycetes; order Ophiostomatales; family Ophiostomataceae; genus Leptographium; species Leptographium procerum. The sequence goes on from JRUC01000170.1 coordinate 7,785, forward strand.
GCTCATTCCTCACTTTTGGCAAATCCCTAGTCTCGCATTCCAGCTGTCACAAACGATCGACAATAGCTTGGCCAAGCCTAAAATCAACGTATCCCAACCTGAATCGCTAGCGATGCATCTTGCCCGAGCTCTGCTCGGACTTCCAGCCTCGCTGCTGCTGCCGCTGGCCATCTTGGCCCAGGCAGAGCAGCAGCAGCAGCAGCAGCAACAACAACAACAACAGCGACAAATAAAGCAGCAGCAGCAGAGCATACCGATCGCTGTACATAAGATGATGGACGGGGGCGACAAGTTCTACCCAGAGCTGCACTTTGCCTTTGCAGAGGAGGACGACAGCTTCGAGGGCGAGGCTGAAGATGGAGACCTGGGTGCAGACAGCAGCAGCAGCAGCAGCAGCAGCAGCATCAGCAGGAGATCGTCCCTGCTGCCGTTCCTGTCTGGGCGGTGGTGGCATCGGCCACGGTGGCAAGGCCGGGAAGCCCGACAGAGTCCTCGGCCGCTTGCCGTTCGTGGAGACGGAGACAAAGACCGCCGCCAACAACCAGCAGCCAACGCGTCTCTGTCGGCGTCACCGCTTCTACCGTCGTCATATCTCGCACCATTTGCCCTTCACGGGAATGACTACTACGACAGTCCCCTATTCGGAAGTTACGCTTCTTCGTCTGCGTCTTCGTCTGCGTCTTCGTCTGCGTCTCCGTCTGCGTCTGCTTCTGCTGCTGCTGCTGCTGCTGCCGCCGCCGCCGCCGTCGTCGCCCGCCTGCAGGGCCGCGACTGGAGCTGTCCGACCGGCACGGCCAGCTGCTCCAGCATCGGCTACCCGTACAGCTGCTGCGCGACTGGCGAGACCTGCTACGAGGTGGACAATGTCGGTCTCGGCCCCGTGGGCTGCTGTCCGACGGGCGAGACCTGCTCCGGCTCCGTGACGAGCTGCGCGTCCGGCACGACGGCCTGCTCCGAGAGCGACGGTGGCGGCTGCTGCATCGCCGGATACGAGTGTGCCGGCATCGGCTGCGTGGTGGCTAGCAGTAGTGGAACTGCTGCTGCCACGACCAGCACGGTGACCACAGTCTCGACGTCGACCGTGTCCGCGACGTCTGTGCCGGTCACCGTCGTCGTCGTCACCGTCGTCGTCACCCAGACGGCCAGCGCCGGCGGCGGCGGCATGACCACGCTGACCTCGACATCAACCTCCACCGTGACGTCGACGCCGACATCTACCACTACCACAACCGGCGGCGTCGCCCCCGTCAAGCCCACCTCCTTGCCAGACTCTACCTCCACTTCCACTACCACCACCACCACTTCGTCAACCTCCTTCTCCTCCAACTCCTCCTCTTCTTCTTACTGTCCCATAGGCTATTATGCTTGCCTCGCGTCGGCTGGCGGCGGCTGCTGTCAGACCGGCCGCGACTGCCAGACGACCAGCTGCCCGCCCGCGCCGTCATCGACTACCGTCGTCAACGTCAACGGCGTCACCATCGCCGTGCCCGTCGACTCCAGTGCTGCTGCGGCCGCTGCTGCTGCCACGTCCGCCGCCACCTGCGCCACCGGCTGGTTCCTTTGCGCCTCCGACTCATCTACCGCTGCTGTCGGCGCCGCTGCCGGCTGCTGTCCTAGTGGCTACACCTGCGGCTCAGCCAGCTGCACCTTGGCCACCGCCTCATCCTCGGCCACGGCCACTGTGCAGAAGGAGCTCCCCAGCGCGGCGAGTGCGCAGCCGAGAATATCTGGGTCTTGGTGGATGCTCTGCTGGCCAGTTCTCCTGGCCGTCATTCTCGGATCATGCCAATATTTCCTAATCTGATTTCTCGGCAGCATGGTTTTTCTTCTTCAACCTTTTCTTTTTTGATCCCGTCTCCTCCAGCCTCATCTACGACATGTATGAATGACACGTTTTACACATATAGCGGTTAGCTTTGCATTTTTTCTGGTACCATAGACAGCGGTTTGCATATACTATTCACAGGATATAACGATCATCGAGACTGGAACATCAAAGGCGTATTTTCTGTTTGCTAGGACGAATACCGTCACTTTCTTTGTCGCTGCATTGGCCACATGTATTCGCGATTTGCTTCACAAAGCGCATCGAGCAGCTCTTGATAGCCTCGTTGATATATCACCAAAATAGCCTGATCACTCATATTATTGCAATACAATCTGCCCCAGGTTTATTTTTGTTTGTTGTTTACTCTGGCATATGCTCAAAGGGCTTCTCCAGATGCTCCTGGCAGAACGGCAGCTTGCCGACGGTCCAGATCTCGGTGTCCTGTAACTGCTGTCAGTCCCCGCAAAAAACGATGGGTACGCGAATCGAGCAACTTTAACTCACCGGCTTCAGCGTCTTCTTGATTTCCGAGTCCAGGGTGCCACCCTTGATGGCAATGATGGGCGGGGCGGCATCAGGGTCGTGTGCAATGGGCGAGCCGCACTCGGAGCAGAAGATGCGGTGGACGGCCTTGCCGGAGCTGCCCACGCCGGCCCAGCTCTTCGTGGGGCCATTGAGCGTGAGCTTGTCCTTTAGCACGACGGCGACAAGAGCTGAAAAGGAGCCATGTTAGCAGGTGGGACACAATGCATCTCACCCAGCAAGCTGTGCCGGTAGCCAATGCTTACAATAGGTCGAGCCGGACTGGCGCTGGCAATCATCGCAGTGGTCGTAGCCGACGAGGAGCGGCTTGTCCATATCGATGGAGTAGGTGACGGCCTTGCAGAGGCAGTGTCCGGTGAGAACCATGGTAGCGGTAGTTTCTGGAAGTTTTTGGGGGAAATCTGCTTGTCTTTTCAAGATGAAGCTTGATTGCGAAGTGTTTTTCGAGAGAGAAGCTGCTGATTGGCTGCTGTTTGACTGATGCGAATGTCAAGGAACAAGAAACAATCGAGATGGAGAGAAGGTGCTCGATTTATAGTTTTTCCATCTTCCCACCGAGCTGTCAGCCGGAGCTATTGGCCAGATCATCCACACGCTTGGGGGTTCATCATGGCGGAAAGCCGATGCAGCTGTAATGGGTGTTCTACCAAAAGAGACGTCATACTGCCCCGCTCCACCCTCTAGTAGCATCGGCATCTTTGCTGTTTCCCCCTCCCTGTCACTGCTCTGCTCCTTCCCTCCTCTTCCTCCTGCCTAAACAGCCGCCGTTTTTCTTGCTAAGAAAATCTGTCATTGCTGCTGATATGTACGCCGACCGATCCACTCCAGAGGCCGATGTCTCATCCTTCGCTCCCCTCATCTTATCAAATAGTCATACTCCTTGCGTTCGTATAATGCATCTCAGCTTCCGCTGCTACGTGTCGTGCCGCCTCTAGAGCTTTGCTCCTGCAGAGACTTACTAAGGCGGGGTCGCAACGGCGAGGCTGCACCAAGCTTATCGGCTAAAACAGTGGAGCTGGCGGAAAACTATTTGGAATTCGTGCTCATGCAGCAATCACGGACAGCAATCGGCCCAGCCGAATGTACGAACCTGGAATCCCCAGCTCAAAGTAGGACACCTGAGTCTGGATTGATTCAGCTCATAGTACACAACACCGCTACCTAATGTTTACTCGTAGACACCAAGCTATCATGATAATGTATAGTTCTATACACGGAAAACATCCTGTTGGCGGTGGCACAGATCACCTGTAAATATTTAGCCCAGCTGCCCACTCTAGCCTCTAATAGCTGTCTTCTACCTATACAACTTCAGTCTGTAAAATAACCAAAGCCACTGATTCGCCTCAATATTTAACACTCTCCGTTTTAAGATAAAACACATTCCCATTTCAGTGATTAAGAAGAACCTTTAAGCGGCCAGAAGCAACTGCTAGGTTCCATAGCAGCTAAGGGTACTTAAAGAAGAGCCTTATTCCTAGCCATGAACGTCACAGCAGAGACACCGCATGTATTATTCAATAGTTAATGGTCCAGCTCTACATTAGAATGTCGATGCCTGTAGGGACCTTGTGTGGCCAGGCAAGAGCTACTTCGAGTTCCTTCAAAGTGCCCGACCGGGCAAGATCGCCAGCATGGATAAAAATCTTCCCTTTTGATAAAGAAGGCTATCCGTAGAGGGTATCGTATGCGTTCAAGTACATATAGCTACCCGCGACGGTCCACCGTTTTTTGGCTCGATAAGCCGCCCCACCAAAGAAGGGGAAGGAAGGAGCAGACTGCTAATAGGTTGTACCGCTGGCTTTAGAAGAGGTATGACCGCATTTTACTCCATATTACTGCATCGAAGAAATTTGTCATTTGTCACTTCCAAAGCAAAGACGCATGCGTATTCCAAATAGAAGATATCGGGATCTAGAGAGATTAAACTGACGACAACGCCTAGACGTCGTCCACCGCTGGCCGAAGTGGGGGGAATGAATGAATGAATGGAATCATTTCCTTAATCATCCTCACAGGACAAGGCCTTTGCCTGGTGCAGCGTCATCTTCTCGTGCCCTAGCCAGCTGCATGAACACAGCTCCGCATTGCCGAGATCGCCCCGGCTACAACCCATGCCACCAGGAACCGCAGCAGGAAGCGCTGGACGAGAAAGACCCGATAGGATCCATACGCTGTTCGGTCTGCTAGAAACAGCGCCAAGACGGCGGTTCTGTAGGTTCTACGCATGTCGTGGCCGCTCTCGTCCTCATGTGCGAGCACGAAGCCGTCCATTGCAGAGAGGCGAAACCTGCGAAGATCGCCGGTGGATTTGTACGATGCAGATGATGCTGATGCTCCTGGCCTGGAAGCCTGCTTTTTTTCGCCCGGCCCCATCGTGGGACGTTTGAGACGATGCGGTCGTCGCCGCAGCTTCTGAATGGCCTTGAATAATAGAAAGTCGGCCGCGCCAGCCACCTGCAGAGGCGGCGGCGGTGTCTTGGTCATAACCAGCTTTGCCAGAAGCTCCGGCCGCGACAAGTCGATGGTGCAGCTCTCGCGGAGCTCGCAGAAGAACGCTTCGACGTCGTGGGCGTAGCACACGAATCGCGTGTAAAACGCTGGCGTCAACACCTTGATCTGCATCTCGTCCACCTGTCCATGTCCGAGTCTGTCTGCATTTCTGTCTTCTCCTTGCTGGGTGGCAGCCACAGCTGTAGCCATAGCGGCAGCCGCGGGAAGAAGCATTCGTTCTGTGGCCGCCTCGGGAATCCCGCACGGAACATACGTCACTACCAATGGCCGCAACGTCGCCGCCACCAAAGCTGCCTGCTTTTCGACGAGATGCCGTAAGTAAAGTCGAAAGGTCGTCTCGAGGCGCCGCCCACCCCGTTTGCTAGGCGAGATGTGCCCTGCTGCGGCGCCTTTGGCTGGACGCACAGGTTCTGCCGAAAGAAGAGCACACCTGCCTCCTTTAAAATGTGTGGGAGCGCCATGATGTCCACCCACCACCATGTCGCCACGAATTGGAGCTTCTGCCACGCTGTCGCCTCCAAAGGATCAACCGCGTATCCAGCAGAGGCCAGCCGCACCTCTAACTTCTCATGGTCGTGCGCCGATTTGAGGGCGAGCGTTGTGTTGATTTGGCCGCACCCTCGAGCGTCGGCAGACAGAGGATCCAGTACTGCTATTGAGCACATTCCATCACGAGAGTTGAATGTCAACATTTGCAGGTCCTCAGTACATGCTTGGCGGGAATCGGCTGTGGGCGTTGCCATTCTGGAGCTACCCACGCCATCAGGTGCAACAGACTCTGTTAGTTTCTGAAGCTGAGACGCTGGAAGCAAATAGTGTATGTGTCGCTCTCCAAGTGTGTTGCTAACTTCAACAACAACAGCTGTAAGTGCCTTGCGTTCATTGTAAAGATACCAAAGTGAAACAGGGCTGAGATGGTGACCAAGAAAGCAAACTTTCGTCACCAGATACGCATTTGGATAAGAAGACGGATCAATCCCCTATGAGTGTGAGAACCAGCTTGTAAAACTCAACTGTAAAAGGCAGACTCACCTGAGATCGGATATAATTGTCTAATTTGCCGCGGAGACTTGGACGTCCGGCATCGCGTCCGAGATGATCCTTTGCGTCGACGTGAAACAATGCCTTCTGCTGCTAGAAGGACGTCCGCGGACCTGTCGAATACAATCCGCCCACAGTGCCTTCCCAGCTGACTGGAAGTCCGACTGCAAGATACGGGCAGGTAAACGGGCGCCTTATTGGAAGATGCTGGACTTGCGTAATCGTGCAGGGATAGAGAAGGACACGACCGGGACCATTGCAACTTGGCAGTGGCTGGGATGTTGTCACTATTGCTCTTTTCCATAAATAATATAGAGCGAAACAGGACGCAATAGAAGCAAGAATAGCTACGCCGTGAGTTAAGCAGTATGCACCGCCACTTTCCAATCTCTCCGTTATGTAGTCCAGGGCCCAGCTTCTGTTTTGCCAATAGAGTGCAATCAACAAAAATAGACAGTCAAGGGAGCTGCCAAATACATTGTAATATACAACACCAGTCGCCGAAGAGACCAGTGGACGCAGCCAAAAGATGAAAAAATCGAAAGCCTGCTGTGCCATTGCGAATGGGCAAATAACCAGAAATGAAACGAAATCAAGTTAACACGAGCATCCTTAACACTTCGCCTCGGTCATTCTGTACACTCCCATTGGCTATAGACATTAATAATTTTTTCTCGGGAACCAGAATGAAGCCTTGACGCAAATTGTTGTTGAAAGAGCCGCTTGGATGGCAATTAAATCAGCTTATTATTCTCAACGGCTGGGATTCGAGTACAGGCTGAGATGACTAATAATCTTTCCTTAACGCCGAAGAGGGAAAATGGGAGGGGTTCCGCCACCTTCCAAGACTAAGTCGCCGGATTGAGTCAGTCGGCGTCCGCGCTCGAGGCAAATGCGGCCCTCTTGGATACCCACAAAAACCGATCCCAAACTTCTATCAGCTTCCACAGCGTCCTTTTTCATCCCCTCCTCCGCTCAGCCTTTCATCCCTGCCGCCTTTTTCTCGTTCAACAAAACACCACGACGTAAATAGTCACACGCGAGCATCAAGATCGGTTTCACTTGTTTATTCCCTCCTTTTTACACAAGCCTATCGACACTCACACCTTTCCCCCCCCTCCTTAACCGCCTTTTCACCGCCCATCATGTCTGGCCTCGACTGGGACCACGTTACCAAGATCGGTAGCAAGAACCGCGGTGGTGCCGCGCAGCGTGAGACCGTCGTCAAGGGCCGCAGCGCCCTGAACGCCGCCCAGCGCAGCGGCTCCGTCATCGCCACCGAGAAGAAGTACGCCGCCGGCAACAGCACATCCAAGCCGGCGGTCGAGGGCCAGCACCTGACCAAGGTCGACCGGTCCGACGACATTGTCAAGGTCAAGGTCCTCGGCAAGGACGTGGGCGCTATCATCTCCGACCGGCGGAGCAAGATGGAGCCCAAGATGTCACAGAAGGACCTGGCCGACCGGTGCAACACCAAGCAGGCCATCATCGCTTCCATGGAGCGTGGCGACGGCCAGCCCGACCAGAAGGTGCTCGGCGCCATCGAGCGGGTGCTGAACGTGAAGCTGCGGGGCACCGACATTGGCAAGCCTAAGTTTGAGAAGAAGAAATAAATCAGCAAACTCTGAACTCGGAGCACCAACCAAGAGAGAAAAAACAAGAAAAGAACAAGCGAACATAACAGACAAAAAATATACGCAGTGTCCGGCGCTACATACAACCAAAAAAAGACGACGTCAGCACTGCCATCAGCCTCGACTCCACGTCATTTTCTCTTGTTTGCAATGCTGGCTTCACCACCGAGCCATGCTACGGGTGGCATGTCACAAATATTAGAGGAGAGCGAGTGGGCGGCTCTGGTTAACGACGGGCCTACGTGGTGGTTGTCGTTTTGTTTATATACTTTTGCACTCGGTCTTGAAAGTGGCAAGGACCACATGAAGTCTGGGCCTCGTCTCGGCAGCAGATTAGCATAGCGTTGAAGACAACCCACCTGTGGTGTGCTGGAAAGATTCCTGGCGTTTACAGCTACGGACGTCTACATAGACAATAGATTTGTTCTATTTTTGTACTATTGCGACTTCACATCACTCAGATTCTACGTAAGGCGCGATGATATTGAGTCACAGAGGTCAAGCTTGAGAGCAAAATAATTTAAAATTGAACCGACACCATACGAAAACCAGGAACTTTAGTGGTATAAAAAAAGCAGTACACAGTTATGCATCCCCGCTCCGCAATGCTGTCGACGTTCACCCGAATCATTTCTATACAGTCCCTCATCACTGGGACAAACTCTGAACACGGTTCTCCATGGCCGTCTTGCTGGGCACAGACTCTGTGAGCATGATGACAATCTCCCGGCCACCCATGCTAACAATTTGAATCCATTGGGGCGCAATCTCCTTGGCCAGGAGCCTAACGCATGATGCACCCTCTTCCCTCGAAATGGGCAGGCGGAGTGAATCCTTGAGCTTGGTGAGAATGGCAGCCATGCCAAACGAGACTCGGTTTTGTTGGCGGGACGACGTGCAGAGCATCGAGAGCACGTCGGCGATGTCACACGCCCGGTGGAGGGCAGCACGCCGCTCCAATTCCTCCGGCGTCGGTGGGGCAGCGCCAGATGCCTGCTGCTGCGTCCGCTGCATCTGGCGGTAGCGAATACGGTCCAGCAGGCTCATAGGTGAGCCATCCGCGTTGGTAGCCACAGACGGCGCCGGCGCCGACTGCTGCTGAGTGGTCTGGTGCCGTGCCTGCAAAACCATTGGCGCCTTCAGCATGGCCTCTTTAGCCTCCTTCTCTTCTTTCTTCAGAGCGATGCCATGCATAAGCTCTTCAAGGGTGCGTTGCCCTTTGGCTCGTAGGGCCGAAGTCTTGAGAAGTGAAGCGCACTTCTTGACTGGCGCCTTGGGAAGGCCCTGAATGAAATTCTTTACGTCGATGCCATCACGGCCAACGGTGTCGGACCAAAGCATCCGCAGGTTGGCGTCGAAAGTGTCGTTGAGCTGGTTGCTGAGCGTGCCGGCGATGGAAGCATCAGGCTGTAACTCGATACATACTTTTCCACGTCCGTAATCGGAGAGGAAGAGCGGGCTGGTGCTGCTTTTGTTTAATACAACACCGATGCAGCGCTGAATGTCTTCTAGTGTCACCCGTCGCTTGCCCCAAGCCTGAGCAATGCTTGGGCAGAGAACACGCAGATCAACTGGCGCATTGGTGCCGTGGTGGGCATGGTGTAGGGCGAGTGCTTTTGCGAAGGAAGCCTGAAGATTGAGCAGCTCAACTAGTTCGACAGGAAGAACGGCAATAGGAGGGCAAAGCTCTAGTTCAGTCTCTGACTCGCAAGGAGTTGTTGGAGCAGTGCTGGCTGGCCGAGGGGATGAAGATGCCGAGCGTGAGAGTGTTGATAGTGAGGATGAAAGCGTCGGTCGGATATTCAGGCGGGAGATAAGATTGCTGGCGTGCTGCTCAGCAGTGTCATCTGATAAAGATGAAGCCGAAGCGTCATCAGACTCGGATGCCTTTCTTTTCTGCTGTGAAAGAAGGGCTGCAATTGAAGGTGCCCTAGCGTTTCCAGGGCGACGGGCACGCTTGGAAGAGATCTCCGACTCCTGCGAGGCAACGTCGTTTTGCACAATTTCTAAAGCTCGTCTTTTGCGTGATTTTGGAGCAGATGCAGGTGGGATTGCTAACGGTTGTTTTGAAGTTGGCAGAGCAGGCAGCTCAATTGTGATTTGTGTCTTCGGTTGACCGGCCAAGAACCGCTCGGCAATAACCTCGGCGGTGACTGCCGACTTTTTGGAGCAGGAAGACGGGACTCGCTTGGAAATACGGCCAAAGCTGTCAATACTTCTAACGGAAGAGGGAGTCGTGACCGAGTTGGACGATCGCGCTGTAGTTGTCCGGGTCGACCGTGAAGAGCGAGCCATTTTGTTGCTGGCTGTTTCCTCGAGAGTCTGAAAATGTGAAAATGAACGGTTTACAAAGGAAGGATCGACTGATGGCTTTAACGCAAAAAACTCTTAATGACTGAAATAAGAAGTAGCAGTGTGAATGGAAGAGGAGACGCCCATCAGAAAAACAAATTCAAAGTCTGTGTATGTGGAAAGAGAGAAGTGAGGGAAAGAAGAACCGTGCTCTTCATGAAGCTGAACTGTGGACCATGTCTCTTTCTCCAAGTTGCCGAAGGGCCCCACAGGCGCGTATTGACGCGTCTCAGAACGCGTCTAATAGTAGTGGAAACGCCAATGTGCATGCCCTACGACGACCGTTTTTCAAGGCCCGGCGCGAATAGAGTATAGACTGCATACAAGCCTAACAATTGTCTTAAAAAGCAACATGCTTTCTCTATTGACAAGTGCTTTCTCTTCGTATTATTAGTAGCTGCCATGCGCAACGTGAATCGTATCAAACTAGCAGTTTTTTCCGTGGTTGCTAGCAACTTCGGAATTTTAGTGGGAACGCCATCCGTTGGCTGGGGGCGAGCTGGCCCGAGGCTGGGGAAAGTATGCCAGTGATTCTTCCAAATGCCAGTTCTACATAGCCAGACTTCACGATGAGATGAGCATTTCTTATCGGAACGATCGATAGCCGTAAACATTTGAGGTTCACAAACTAGTAGCTAACAAAACAAACTTTTCTGTACCTCCTCCAGTTAACCTTCCGTGTGGTCCATTGTAAAGAAAATCCGTGAATTAAGCAACAAATGAGAGAATTAAGAGTGCAAACGAAGGAAAAGCTGCGTTTCCAGGATGATGCTTCCCGTATGATCATCGGTCACACCTTTGGCGGCGATTTTAACCGCACCATAGGTTGTAACAAACGCAGCTCGAATAGAAGAGCATGCTATGAAGAAACAAGAACCGCCGCTAAATGCAAATCCGAACGAAGAATATAGGACGTATGTGGGCACACGCTGTAGTAGATGGCGCACAGCAAGCTCATTGCGGCGTCATCGGCCTCAGTGACACGCTGGAGACACGCCATTATTATTTACGACCGACATTGCAGTAGGCCAATGCTCGTTGCGGAAGCTGACGGGACTCGGAGGGGGAGGCGCCGGCACGGTGTAATCGTCCTCAGGAATCGAGTAGAAGGGCATATCGATGCTCAAGTGGGCGCCGCTGGCCCTACAACTCGGGGTGGATGGTGTCGCCAATGAAGCGTTCAGGCTTGCGATGAGGTCGGCGGATGTGATAAGATGCAGTGCCTTGCGCTGGGATGCAGCAACAGGAACGGGAGCGAAAACTTGACTCGGCATGTTGGACTGTGGTTGATGGTTCTCTTTCTGTTGGAAGTGTTAGTACGGTAACAGACCATTATCTGAGTCGATACAACGTACATTGTAGAAGCCCGAAGTGGAGTGGAAGATGCGCACCAAAGGCGGATGCAGACGTGAGTATCTCAAGATTACTTGGGAAGCGAATAGAATTGTCGGAAGTGCTGGCGCTCTAGGCAGACGAGTTGGTTACAAGTTGGAAGAAGGTAGGAGCAAGAGGAAGGAAGGGAAAAAAAGCGAATGTGTTTTCGTTCTTTAGTATGTGGTCTGCAAGGAATTCCCCCAGTCAATCTATACACAGCGTCCGAGGTGAGAGTGAGCCAAGGGGTGAGATGAGGGAGAAAAAGAAATCAGAAAAAGGAAAGAAAAAAAAAGAGCAGGGAAGGAAGAGGGAAAAGAAAATGGAAGTTGGGTGGTAGGACAAGGTAAGATACGAAAAGCAGGTTATGCGAACGGCAGCGAGCACGTATCTCACAGAAGGACCTGTTATGGGGCTGGAATAATATCTCAGATAGAATAATACGGAGCACAGAATGACCAGTTGCATAAATTGGAGAAGGGGGAAGAGGGCAGGAGGGATACAGCAGGAGGATACTACGGAGTATGTATAAGAGAAAGCTGAAATCCAGGGTGAGCGGGATTTCAGCATTAGCACAGACAGCACGGAGAAAGACGACAGCCCTGCGTCGTTTTCAGAGGCTTCATCGTGGGCCGAGGTGCGTGGACAGAGGCAACGAGAAGCCGCCCACGTCTCTCCCCAGCTTCCCGTAGTCCCCGGGGCGATTGGGACCAGAGAGGAAAATGTATTACCCATGGAATCCCACATTATATTTCCTGGGGTACATTTTCGGCTCAATGCGATACGCCCAGGGGTACAAGTTTTTTTGTGGGGGTAAGAGATACGAGGTAATATTGGTGTTGTCGTTCTTTTACCGACGGTCTTTGGATGGAAGGAAAGAAAGCCGGAGAGATGTTGGGAGCAAACAGCAGACGGAAAAAGGGGCGTGGGGGGACGACGGAGGCAAAAGGATGTTGGGGCTCCTAAGTATCTCACTATGTAAAATATGTCCAGTCTACTACATATGTATGTAGTACGAGTATGTAAGAGTGCGGCAAGATAAGAGACTGGTGCTCGCAGTTGGTATTTGCACATTTGTTGTTTGTGTTTGCTGCTGACCTGTGCAGATATGCCATGTCGGGCGCGCCTGTCTCTCGTCAGGCCTTTCTCCTCCAGCACAGCCTTCTCGTCACAAATGAGCATGCGTTGGACACTGCCAATTGGCGCAGGGGCAATATCGCGCTGGCGGTAGTTCGCTCGAGAACATGCCACGATCCCCTGTCTGCCACGGTATTACGGAAAAGGGCAGCCGGCCCACGGATATCCAGCCCGATTAGTCAGGGCTGACGAGTGTACGAGTACGATACTGTCCTAAGGTACTATGTATGCTCGCATGCGAAAAAAAAAGACGGCGGTCTGACTCTCCTTCCATGCTCGGTTCGTACAGTGAAAGGTCCAGTGAAAGCGAGCGGAGCCAGCGGCTGTTATGAGATGGAGGGGGAAAACGTAAGACGACGCCTATTCTGTTTCGGTATCCAAAATGCCTGGTCCTTTCTTTGTTCTATTGCTTTGTTTTCTTGTTCCTTTCCGGCTCCTTTTTTTCTCGTTCTTGCTCTCGTTCTTGCTCTCGTTCTTGCTCTCGTTCTTGCTCTCGTTCTTGCTCTTTTTCTGTTCCTTCTTTGATTTCTGTTTCTGCCTCGCGACTCACCGACCACGGCATAATTTCACGCCCTAACGGGTGGGTGGAGTGGATTCTGTGGGGTAAAATAGAAGTTTGGGCCGAGAACAAACGCCAACCTACTAAACATCCCGTGGGGAAACTTTGGCTGGGGACAGCTGAGTTACCCGAGGAGCAGGGGCAGGAGACAGGTAGGTAGGCAGGCGTGCTGTTGCTGCCCTCTTTCCTCCCCAGGCTTTGTGTCTTGCAGGAAGGTGCAGGAGGGTGCAGGAGGGACAATTCTAGTGGCTTCGAAAAGACTGGGCACAGAGGCCAGGTCTGGAAAGAGGGTCAGAATGGGGTTCTGGAAAGAGGGCGCGGCAAGACGCAGGATTTTCGGTAGGATTGGAAAGGTTGTGCTGCGTTTGTACGAGATACGCACACGACTGAGGTAAGATGCAGACTGCAACCCCCGCGACAAGACCCGTTGTGGCCGGTGAAGACAGTGGTGGCATTCCATGGCATCCAAGAACGGAAGATGCAAGCAGTGCGTTCGCGCCGCCATGTCTCAGTCCTCCTGCTGTCTTTTTTTTTTTTTCGCCAAAGCACCTGTCCGCAGATCGATCTAGTCTCGCTTTTGAGATACATTATGGGTATTATGTTTTACGGACGCAGGGAGGGTGCAAGGGCGATTGTAAGCTGCGCGAACAGGCTAAATGTGCGGGGGCGCACTCACTTCAGAAAAACGAAGCATTTCGGCGCCCGCAAGGCACAACTGCTCTCACACACACATACAACACACATCGCCTGCCCAAAGTATATATACTTGCTCCTCCACCAGGTCGCAATGTCGGTGAAGAATGTGGCTACGTCATCACTTCAGAAGGAGCACTCGTATATTCTCTCGGTGCTGCCTAAAGTCGAAAGCAAGGCTTGGAAGACAACTGTCGCGGCCCAGATGCAGAATGACGGCTACGGCTCGCGTTCCCTGATCCGTTGCATGTAGGCCTGAACGGCCCGAAAAAAGGCAAGTATCAGGATGCGAGTATGGAAGCACAACGCCACGCCTTTCTCATATCGTGCTTCTCGATGTGATTATTCCACGAAACAGAAGATTTATTCGTATGCAGCAGCTACTTACATTGAAAAACATTCTTCCTCAGCCTGTACGGGCCACGGCAAACGCGTTTTGTCAGCCAACGTGATTTGCAAAAACGGAATTGCGGTGTGGACCGTCTATGAGTGTGTCACTCACCGGTGCAACCCATTTGTCTCAGGGACTACACAGTCTGACAAGCAGCGACTGCAGCGCAGGGAAAGGTGGTGGAACCCACAGCCGTATGACGTACAGCCGGAGAAGTGCCTGAAGAGAGAGAGAGAGAGATGGAGAAAGAGAGAGAAAGAAAGAGAGGCGGTCAAAAATAGCCTGCGGGAACGCCTCCTGTTTCGTTTCTGCTGCTCAGTGGAGAGATACAGGTGGCTCTGTTCAGCTGGCTCTGTTTGGTGGGCGGCCGTCCAGGCCGTTCACTTCTTCTCAGTGTCCAGCCCATACGCCTTCACGGCTGTGCCTGCCCAGATCATTGCCTCGTCGTTCTCGCCCAGACTAGCCATGTAGCACATCTGTGCCACAATGTGCCGCCACTTGTCCCAGGCGCTTGCTTCTGCTTTGCTGATCTCTCGCTCGGGAGTAGTAGCAGCAACTGCAGTAGTAGCAATGGCGGTATCAGCAGAAGAAGCGCTCTCCTCTCCGCCGGCTGCATCCTCGCCTGTACTCGTCTTTTTCATAGCGGCAGCGTCGGCGTAGCGGATTGTGCAGACGGGCCAGTCGCTGCCAAACATGAGCCGGGACGGCCCCAGCGCAGCTAGCAAGACGGCGAACCAGGGGAAGGTGGCGACGAAGAAGGCGCTCGACGGCTGGTCGCGCAGGGCGTCCGGCATCTCCGAGAAGAGGCCCGACACCTTGACAAACACGTGGCGCGGGCTGGCCTTGCCGAGCGCGAACATGGCGTTGCGCCAGGCGGCGAAGCCGCGATCGGCCGTAGGGTTGAGCACCGTCAGGTCCGGCTTGGCCAGGTGGTTGATGACCAGCACCACCTTTTCGGCGTCGGGCACGTCGTCGCCGTGCACGCGCTCTAGCAGCGCCTCGGTCTCCTCCATCTGCGCCCGCCCGCGCCGGTGCTGGTCGATGCCCAGCTCAAAGACAAAGCCGCGCCGGCCCAGCAGCCGCAGCCCGGCCACAAAGTCGTCTGCCAGCATCGTGCCGTGCGGCTTGTCCTGCACGAGATAGCGGAAGCCGCGCACCCGCGGCCACGCCACCGGACCAGCAGCCTCGCGCACGGCGTCCAGGTACCGCTCCAGCACCTCGGGCCCGCTGTGCACGGGGGCCCAGGGCACGATGGCCAGGCACCGCGCCTGCGACGAGGCATATGACCCGCTCTCGCCCTCGCTCTCCTTTTCGCCCTCGATGATGCGCCGCATCATGGCCACCTCGGCCAGCGGCTGTGTCCAGTCGGCCCCGCCATCGTTTACGCGGTCGCACTCCACAAAGATGTACCCCACACGAGGAGGAGGAGAAGGGCCGCCGTCATCGCTCTTGTCCTCAGGAGCTAGAGTGTTCACGGCATCCACGTATTCGTCGACGGCATAGCGTCGTGCCAACGTGTCTTCCGGTTTGCACCAGGCAAGCTTGTCAATGTCCGCCGAGTCCCAGAGATGGATGTGTGAATCGACGATGAACGGAGGCGGTGCGGAAGGCATGATGGCGGTTCTGTCTCGGTACTAGATCCACGATGCGAGACAAAATGCTGAGGGGACAAGAGAGAATAGAAACAGAGGCGGTGGACAAAAATAGAGCTAAAGAGGAGGCCCCGATTGTGCTTCTAAAACCGGCAAGAACGGCGGGGTCGATTCGCTCTTGCTCTTCCTGCGCAACTTTTGCATCGACTCGTTTCGTGCTGATTTGTGCAGATCTGTGCTACCCCGCTGTAAATACGACGAGCACCTGTATCATGGAAAAATACAACGTGAAACAGAAGGCCAGACACCAGTTTGATAGCCCATCTCTTGCCATTTCAAGTTTCTCCGCAATCTACGCACATCTTTACACCGAAGCCCGAACAGCAACGGCAGAGCTACTAACAAGAATTTAGACCCAGGCTAAACGAAGTAAAGCTTGCGGCGAAAAGGGAGCGCTACCGGCGATCACATTGTACACCCGATATTATTACAACATTTAGGAAGTATTTTCAATGAATAGATTCTATCGTCATCTATCCATCCATTTACTACCAAATTCGACTTGAGACAGTGCTGTTAGGCGCTATGAGGTCTGCCTCCTTTCGACACCAAACTAATTTCATGGCTGGCTAGGTGTGCTTCAAAAGCATAGCACCCAGATCCATGAGCTTCACAGCCCTTGGCAGGTCCCTTTCTTCTCCCAACTCCATCAAGAAGTGAGGTAGGAAAGGGTGCTTCGGAAATTGACATATAATAAGAGACGTGCGCAGAGGGCTCTCTCAAAAGAGGTGGTGACAAAATAACAAGCAAAAACAAAAACAAGACAAAGGGGAACAAAGGCACACAGAGACCTTAAAGGATGGGTCGGTCAGGAGTCGTTGGCAGATCTCTGTGGGGGCCGCAGCATCGACCCAGCTTGTGATGTTTGTTGTTGATTCGGACAGTCGGGGGGGAACTTTGGAGGCAGGCAGACATGCCTCCACGGACGCCGCTGAAGGAGCATACATACGCTGCAGAGCACCAAGGCCAGCTCAATGTTCTTTATGCAGACGGGTGTTGTCCTGCTTGTCTTTTTCGACGGTCCGCAAGAGGCAGGTGCTGTCATTGCAATGAACAAAAAAAAATTAAAGCCACTTCTCTGCAATGGGCAAGGCGTGTTTCTTCTCTCCTGGTGTTATTTTTTCTCCCTTCTTTCTCTTCCCGCGGCTCGATAAAGGAATGGACCGAGCCGCGACTCGACAGCCGCCTCAGGCGCAGAGGGGGATGTTGCTCGTGGACTGGAGTATATTGTATTTGCATTGCTGCAGGCCTGTCCACTCCCCCCTCCGCCCTCCTGTGCTTTGCGCCATGCGAGCTAGTCGCATGCCGTAGTTTTTTCTCGCACGGCGGGGCTGTATTCATCTTTTTCTCTTCTTCTTTCTTCTCTCAGTGCATTCATGCGGCAACCACGATGCCGTTGCGGCGAGAAGAGCGCTGGGCGAACTCGTCGTCATCCGAGGACGAGCACGAGTCATCGTAGCCACAGCGGGTGCCGCCACAGTCGATGCGCACGCGGTCACCCTTGCGGGTGATGCCGTAACGCTCGCAGGTGCAGGAGCTGTAGTCGGAGCTCGGGGTCGAGTAGCCGGACACGCTGGAGTACGCACCCTGGCTGCTGCTGTCGTCGGAGGAATACGACAGGTCGGAGCCGTCCGTGGACAGCGGCGAGCCAGCAACCACGCCCATGTCGGCAGTGATGCGGGCGTCTTCATCGTACACGTCGTCGCCGTACACGATGCCGATGGCACCCTCGGCATACTCGTCGTCGATGCCCGACTTGGCCAGGTGCTCGGCGAGCTCGTCCATGTCGTAGTCGGCCGTCAGGATATGGCGGGTGGCGTGCGGCGACTGCGGCTTGGGCGACTTGATCTGGGACACGGACAGCGGGCGGCCCTTGGGGACCTCCACGTGCGAGTGGTGCTGCTTGTCCTTGGAGGAATGGCGGGAAGACGAGTGCGAGGACGAGTGGGACGAGGACTTGTGGCTGCTGCTCTTGGAGCTGCTGTGGTGGCTGGAGCTGCTGTGCTTGCTGCTAGACGACGACGAGGACTTGGACTTGGGCACGTCAAGCACGTTCAGCTCGCGGCCGGTTGTGGGCTCAGTGGTCGACTTCTCGCTGGGGTTGTGCGAGATGTGGTAGCCGTCGATGATGTAGTAGTACCAGTAGCGCTGGCCAGCCTCGAGGGTGTTGCCCTGGAAGCGGAAGGTGCCCTTCCACGAGCCAGACTTGGACGACTTGCTGTCCTTGGAGAGCGGCAGCTGGCCGACGTAGTTGTCCCAGGAGCCCAGAAGGTGCACCGTCTTGACGCTGGACGAGACGCGCAGAGAGAACGAAAGCTGAATGGTCGACATAATGAATTTGTGAAATGCAAGAAATTTATTAAAAAAATGAAAATTGGAGGTAAAAAACGGGTGGGAAACTAAGGCGAAGAAACTGAGAGAGTGATGAAAAAATTAGTTGTTCGAGAGAATGAAGTTTTGGAAATATCCCCAAACTAGATTGTGTACACCGGAGATGGATGCTGGGAGAGTGCGAGAAGTTTGGGCGAGCAAGCGAAAGCCAGACAATGATTTGAAGGTTTATTAGGGGAGATGTATTAACGTAGAATTGACCGGCAAAACTACGCGTATGGTAAGGTATCGTGTAAAAAATAAGACGGTTGTGTAAATGTTTGTTTTTTGTTTGCTTTGGTTTTGTGTATATTAACAGAGACCGGCTCTGGAGGGAAAAGAGTAAGGGAAAGGGGGGGGTTGGAGAGGGAAAAGCCCGAAAAACAAAGACTGGCTTTGGAGTGTTGAAAACTTGCTGAAGAGAAAAAAGGGAAGGAAGGAAACACGGAAAGGGATGGGTGGCGGCCAGATATATAAAGATGGCAGCCAAAAATGGCGGCCCTCGATCGCGCTCCTTCCGTCTCTGAACTTACACGAGAAAAGTAAAGGAAGGAAAGGAGGGGCCAGAGACCAGGGCCTTGCAGTGGGCCCAGCCACAGTACCGGCAATCGACTACTTCGTACGAACAAAAGAGAGAGAGAGAAAAGCAAGAATTGGCTGCATGGGCCTTGCATGTGTGCTCAGCATGTGTGCTCAGCATGAACAGACAACAGACCAAAAAAATAGAGGAAGGGCAATCCAGGCAGGCCCAGTGAGCGACGACAGCCTTGGACGAAGGGCGGTTGGATGGTGGAGCCGTCTGCAGGTCGATCCGGTAATATCACACGGGAGGGGGGGAAGCAAAGACAAAGACTACGAAGTGGAGGGGAAGAAGGAAGGGCACTCTGGACTCCTACTCGTACATAGTACAGGCAAGAAGAGGCTGATAGTGACATTGGTAACCGAGAGCGTGTGGGCAGACGATCCCAGGCCTCTCCCTGCACTACTGCAAGCACCGGCGGTTATGCCTGTGACGATGGAGAAATGTGCATGTAGCCATGTACGAGATGGGGTCTGCTGAATTGAGTGCGTGCTATTAAAAGAGGAAAAGAGAAACAGAGGGAGCAACGGGCGTCTAAAACGGCGCCGTCATTGGGTGGTGACAGGCTTGCATGGTTGACCGGCGGATTAATTGGCCAGCCGTCCAGCGGGGCCCCACACACCTAATGTCCATGTATTGCGACATTGAGCCAATCAGCTGGCCGCATCCCACCAAAAGCGACTGTGGCCGACCATCACCACATCGAACCATGCAGGGACTGGCAGCCTCTCGGCGTGCTTGGACAAAGGCTCCGACATGGCCGTAGGCGCTGCCAATAATAAACAAAGGAAGAAAAGATAAAACGAGAACTGAAAAAGAAAGAACAAAGACAAGAGCCCGTCCATGCAAGTCAAAGGGGATGAGCACTCGGTTCTGTGCTCACACCACATCTGCCACCCTTCTCCGGCAAGAACGGAAGCTATTCTGTTTGCATTATTACGTATGCGATCCGATCTTTGCTTGTGGGTAGCGAGAGAGAATGCCCGCTCCTCTACGGCATAATATGTAGGCAAGCTCCTACTGGCCGGATGTTTGCTCGTCACATTTGTGACTGCATTGAGCTAGCAAGGTCAACAATGTAGTAGATAGAAATAGTCACAAAGAAAGCCAGCCGGCCACCTGCAGCCGATATCAGAGAGAGGCGTTGCAATCGAACTCCGGTGCCACCTTTAAGGCATTGCGCACAGCACTCAGCGGGGAGCAAAATGCGCTGCAGCAAACGATGCTGTGAATCATATCCTGCGTACCTTGTCGAAAATTGAGTATGGATTGATTGTGACGAAAATATCAGAAGAGACTCATCTAGGTAGATTGTATACACAAAAAACGGATAGGTGGGGTGGTAGGTCAAAGTACTATCTCGAGCCGGCACATGTCGGGGAATCTTGCCACATGCGGGCCGCCCCAGCTTGAGTCTGCTCTATGTTCATGATGAGCTTTTGCACGCGACACAGTCTCCACCACGGCCAGTTTAGTTTTACTTTTGCGGAGTGCTTTTCCTCCAACACCCCCAGTAGCATCATATCTGCGCACCCTCCATGACGGACTGGCCGGGAAATGGAGAGCAGCCCGCTCCTGAGGCGTTATGGCAGAGCTGGCCGGCCCATGCTAGCAGAATGGCCGATGTGCTCAGTCCCACGTGGTCTAGAACCAAGGAGGCCATGTAAAAGCCCATCTACGGAAAAAAAGGCTGCCCGTTTGTCGCCAGCGAGAGGGACGCCTAGTTCGACGGCGATGTACGGCATAGGATACTTGATGCCATTGCCCTTAACGAGAAAATGGGATCGTTCGTTGGCGACTTACTCGCCAGATATACCACCCATCTTGGTACAAAAATTGCAATAGCCTGCCAGAAATAATAGCCAGATATTTATTGTAGTACCTTGTTTCTTCTATCTCTTCTCCACAGTAGTCGTGCTCGTATGACCTCGTTCTGCATACACCATCACTCTTTCATTCTTTACCACCGGCATAGTCTCTTTCCCCCCCCTCTAAGCCAATTCGCCCGGGCCCTTTTTTCAAGCTCTTTACCCTTCGCATCACTCTTGCCGAGCAGGCTAATGCATGTCAGCACCCGCACAGAGAGTAGTGCGGGCGGGTAACTCGCCTGGCTGTTCTTGGATATGCCAGGCACCCTTCGCTGCTGCCCCGCCCCAATCCCTCCATCACAACTTCAGCAGGTGCAACCGTGTAGTACTTGCAACAATTCCGCTATGTCGCCATTCTGGTATAAACCGCTAGGGTCTTGCTCACGGGACGCTGATTGTAGACGACTGTTCCTTCCCCGGCCGACATCGGTTACCAATTTACTTCGATTGTGACGGAAAGCACATATTTTCTCGAGGAAGAAAAGAAGGAGCGAAGCGAAGCGTCCTGCTTGCCGCGGAAATCGGAAATGGAATAACAATAGAATGACCCTTGTATAAGCAAATGCTTCCTTTCTACTACCCTTGAGTTCTTGGAAACAAACATCTTGCTACCAGCACATTCATTGCATCACGTCATGGGCTATTGCCATGATTATGTATTAAACATTTTCAAACTAAAAGATGCTGCACGGTTTTACCGAATCGAACACGACTATCTACCACCGCATAAATAAAACGAATTGAAGACTGTTTTCTACAATTTGACCTTGAAACGACCAACTTCAGCTGAAAGTCTCAAGGCAGGCTTTATTCTGTGACAGGGGACCTAGAAACGCACCCAGCCAGAAGTTTAGAGACGCACGATAGATCTTCAAAGCTCGTTTGCTGTCATTTGGGCCGGATCGAGATTTAGCCGCAACTTATCTGAAGGCACCATCCTGGAACTGGATCTCCTCCAAGGGCTTCCCACCCACAACATGCTGTCTAACGCACCACCGCTGAGCGTGTGCTCTTCTAACATTGGCAGAGGTTAGGCACCACTGCCGAAAGCACAACAGCCGTCTCGGCCGAGTAATCTTGCTCGGAACTCTTGTACGCAAGATGAAAATGCCTATCCCAGTGTGGATTGGAAGGGAGGCGCAGGCTTGGTAAAGAAAACGTCTTTTAACCAGCCGAACTTTTGTGAGTTTCCCTCACACGAATAATACTAGCCTCGGTTGCCTGTTTTTCCTTTGAAGGAATGTTCTGATCAGAGCAAGAAGCTATTGTGGCTACCTCAGCTAAGCACTTCAACCGGATTCCAAAAAACCCACTTCGGTCTCCGTCGCGATGTCTCCCCGGGCACAATCACCTGCCGCCGAGAATTTCGATGTCTGGTGTTCCAAACAGCAATTGGAGCAATGGAGAAGGAAAAGAGCCGGCATGGCAACAAATTGGCAACTCAAGCATAGATTTCGGGAGCACGAGCTCCGAATCTCAAGACGGCGGCTGTGGCTTGTCACAATTTCGTTCTCCCCGTACCGGTTACCCTCCATCGAACAATCTGGACTCGGCGTCTTGCATAAGTTATGATGACTCAGAATCCACAGAATTGCAGACGGAAAACTTGAGCGGCGAGAACAATCCCAAAAGGAGGCAGCTAGTGTCAACGGCAGATAAAGTAGAGGGGAGGAAAAGCGTCCTTGCAACTGCGAACTGTGAGCGTGGACCAAAAGCAAAACCCCTGACAAGACTCATGGGACCGATTCAGCCACTGCCCTCTGCGCAGTCGTTGCATATGTCTCTAGCACGGGCTGGACCGTCATCACAAGTGACGGAATTGACATCAATGGATAACACGCTGCTGCACATTGCCACATCTTCAATAAAAACCAAGAATGCCGATTTTGGCTTGAGAAAAGTCGGAAACAGCGCAGGTGGTGCTCTATTCGACTCGTCTCCTGTGGTACCTCCTCGCACAAGTATTCCACCCAGCATCCAGCTGCCTGACAGCGATCGACTCCAATTTTCACAGCAACAAAGCTGTGACGATGCATGTGGTCACGGTACCCAAATATTTGGCTCCCACAAAAGCGCGACGAGCCCGCTTCTAAGGACGAAGTCGATTACTGTAGCCGATCTCCGGAAGGTATTTGAGAAGCCAGCCGTACATACTGGTCCGCACACATGTGGAGCGGTGGCCTCAATCAAGAAAGAGGCGGTCCATGATACACAAGTGGCACTTCTGACGCCCGTGGGCTCAACTACCTCTGTATGCTGTTGTTCAAAAGTCTCTAGCTGTGCTCAAAGGGTCGCAGCAGGATCAAAACAAAAGCTGTACGTTTTACCAACAGAGTCAGACTTAAGCATGCCTAGGACGTCTTCAATTGCGATAGGAGCGGGCAAACATTGCATGTCCATGGCAGGTGCATCGGTGTCTCCACTGAAAGAAAGAATCCGTCTTTTTGAGTCGCTGGGCAGTCGCCAACAATGTCCCGACCCTCTGCATTTGAGATTCGGCCAAGCCCAAATGCGGGCAAAGGAATCTCTGAAAAAGACAAAGATACGCAGCATTTCCAAAGCAAAACTCAAAGCTCTCGTCCAGTCTAGGCCTCGACTTGGAGTATGGCGAAGATTTTCTCGCTCACGAGACTCTGATGATGCATGGGCGGAGAAACATGCCAAAGGTGGTCACAATGATGAGGTTGAGTACCGGGATTCTGAAGGCTTCCAAAAGCCGAATGCTAATTTTCTTGGTGACGGACAGGCCGAGTTGCTTCAAATTTTAACGGTTGAAGATGGGCATCGCCATGCGTGGTCTTCTGCTCACGGATATGGAAATATGCAGGAGTTTGGATCTGCGCAACAACGGCAAGGACAGCAAGGACAGCAAGGACAGCAAGGACAGCAAGGACAGCAACGCCATCCATCTGGGAGCCGGCATGGTATGCGAGACTGGAGCTGGAGCCGGCGGAAGGCTAGCAAAGAGGCAAAGAGAGACGCCTTTGGCAGCGGTGAATATGCTAGTGCCCATGCCATTCCTGGCAGCATCAGGCAGGGCGAGGCAGAGCTGGCCGTTGTGAAAGCTAGCTGTGACCTGAGACACCCGCAACCGGTGCGTGGCGATGATTTGGACAAGTTGGTGATCCTGTGCAAAAGCCGGGCAGGCATTCTCTTTGGGCCTCTCAGAAGCAGCAGTTGGGGCTGGCAAGGCTGAGAAGATTCGGTATCATCATCGAGATAGTTGTTTACAGAGGCAGATTACTGGGACAGAAAGGTGATAGTGTAAAGTGGCACGAAATAATATAATTTATTTCAGGCTGTCATGATCTATTCAGAGAGAGTCCGCTTTTTTTCAAGGCAGAAGCTCAGGCAGAGGCGAGACCCATGCCGCGGGCGACTTTGCGGACGAGGGCCTTTTTGAGGTACCACTCGCGGGCAAGAGAGCGGGTCATCTTTGCAAAGACGGTGGGACTGATGCGGCCGTGCTCGACGGCGCGGCCGAGCATGAAGACGGCGTCGGCGAGGGCGCGCTCCTCGGCGACGAGGTCGTAGAGCTGGCCGGCGACGACGGTGGGAGCGACGAGAAGCTCGTCTATAGCGGGGGGGCGCGTCTGGCGGCCGCGCTGGATCACGCCGTCGGCGGTAGCCAGAGTCTCGTGCAGGATGTTTGTGTTGGACGTCAGCAGCGCCGACAGCTGGGCGACGTCGGACATGTCCTGCTGCATGCGCGAGGCGGCGGCCAGCATGGCCGTCCGCTGGGCCTGCAGTCCGGCCAGGGTCGAGGCGTCCTGTCCACGGCTGCGCAGCCGAGCCTGAGCCAGCACGCAGGCCAGCTCGTGCTGGAGCATGTCCTTTTCCGGGTTGGGCGGCACGGGTGGCGGCTGTGGTGATGATTGCTGCTGCTGCTGCTGCTGCTGTTGAGACTGTTGCTGAGGTTGATTAGGATCAGTTCCAGATGTGGTTCCACGGCTGTCGTCTTCGTCCATGATGTCGGGAGGTGGCGGGGCCTTTGGTCGGGCCTGAGGCTGTGGTTGTGGCTGCAGCTGCTGTTGCTGCCATGGAGGAGGTGGGCCATGTTGTTGTGCATAAGCCAGCTGCTGTTGCTGTTGCTGTTGCGCGTATGCATAGTAAGCTGCTGATGCAGGCTGGCGAGGGTCGTAGCCGGCAAAGGCAGTGGAAGGCTGTGGTTGTTGGAATGCTGGTTGCGGTGGTGATTGTTGCTGTTGCTGTTGCTGTTGCTGTTGCTGCTGATGCTGCTGCTGTGCGGGGAGTTCAGAGCGGAGCTGAGGTTGATATTGTTGTTGCTGTTGCTGCTGCTGTTGCTGCTGCTGTTGCTGCTGCTGCTGCTGCTGCCCATTTGGATGAAGCGGCGGCTGGCCAAGAGGCGACTGGTGGTATGTGGGCCGGCCGGGAACCGGGGGAGGTCGTGGAGGAGGGGGAGGAGACGGCGAGTGCGGTGTCTGGACGGCAGCGGCAGCGTAGCCGAGACGGGCGTCGTGCAACATGCCTGCGATGGAGCCGGTGGCAGTGGTGGTGGCAGCAGCAGCAGCATGAGGATGAGGCGGAACCGGGGGAGGAGACGGCGTGCCTCTGGTGGCTGTGGTTGTGGCTGTGGTGATTGTAGCGTTACTATTGTTGTTGTTGATGGGTTTTGGTGGCGGAGCTGGGGGCTGAAAGGCGGCGGCGACAGTGGGAGTGGGAGTGGCCGTGGGGTGGTGCGCAGCCAGCTCCTGAGGCAATGGCGGGACAGGAGGAGGAGAAGGTGTTGCAGCAACAGTAGCAGCTTGTGGTGGTGGTTGTGGTGGCCGGGCGGCTGTTTGGCGAGAGATCACCGGCGGCTCTTTGGCGAAGACGTCGCGTAGGATGGCGAGGAAGTCGACAATGGTTGATTTCTGGTAAAGGTGGCAGCTTGTTAGCATGAATGGCTGCAGCGGCTGGCTATGTCACTGCAAAACTACAAACGGCAGACGTACATCCCAATATTCGGACCAGCCGACCAAGTACGGATGATAGACCTGTCCCTGCGGGTCGACGTGCTGACCCGGACGGACCATCATGTTGTCGGTCGGCGTGACGTAGACGAGCGGCGCCTCGCGAGGGTAGGCGTGGGGAACCCAGACAGAGATGGGGTAGCGGTAGGTGGTGCCGCGGAAGACCGCCGGCAGAGTGCCAGAGAGGTGGAGGAGAAGGGCCGAGGCGCCATTGGAAAAGGCTAAATAAAACGACGTCGGTGAGCGAACGGAGGAGGGCTTCACGATCGAGAAAATCACAAGAGCAGCTTACTGTGGACGTCTGTTCGCGGCGACAGGGACGGGAACTGGGACAGGGCTTGAGCCACGTCGTTGTACGTTCTGTTGACGTCTTGGTATTCCTGAGATCGAGTCAGCTTTAGGCTATTAATCTGATGGAGGGGAGCATGGGCCAGATAAATGGGTAGGCTGGTAGGCTCACGCTGGTAAGGACGCTGTACAACCAGTTCAGCACGTGCTGCTGAACGGCCATCTTTCTGGCTGTGTCTGAAGACCGTCTGTTTGGTCGGCCAGCTTGAAGCAATTGGGGGG
>JRUC01000172.1:0-33812 GCA_000806385.1 Leptographium procerum
GGCTTGGGTAGCGCTCGGGGGGTACGAAGGGGGCCGTGTCGTGGGACATCTCGTAATGGGTCCGGGGGAAGTTCATTGCCTCCGGCTTAGCGTTCACGGGTGGCGGTTGCCTGAAATATATGTTAGTATATGTGATGTGAAGCATTTTGAAGGAGTTAAGTCTGCACTGACCATTGAGCATCCCAGCTGGGCTCCATGGGAGGCCGTTCAGGCTCATTTTTGTGCTCTGGCGCCGGAGGATGATACACTTCCCCCTGGTGACCCTCTGAAACCTGGTCTTCTCTATTCTCAGTTTCCATATTCGCAGGAAGAACAGCAACGGACGCAGAGGGGGGTGAAGACGACGGTTCGTATCGCGGAGGGGTGTGGCTTTGCGGAGGAGTGTGAATTTGCGGAGGGGTGTGAGCTCGCGTGATGTGTCCAAGTTCAGCAGGTGCTTCACCGTGCTCCCAGTGTTCTCTAGGCTCCTGGTGTTCACTATGCTCCTGATGTTCGCCATGCTCATGACGTTCGCCATCACGGCCATGTTGGACATGATGGTCAGGCTCAGGCTGAAGCTGAGATTGGGGAGAGTGGTGGTGGTGGTGGTGATGATTGTGCTCATAGGACAGGGCTTGTTGATGGTGCTCGCGATAGTTAAAGGAAGGCTGGGGTTCGGGCGGCGGTGGCAAGGTGTCAAAGTGCTGACCGTAAGACGAATTTTCTCGATTGTAAGAAAAATCGTCTGCTGTTAGCCTATGCGTAATAGTAGGTTGGAATTCGCCTTTTACAAAGTATTGGACAATCTCGGGAGGCTGTGGCCGAGATGGCAGGTTAGAGCCCGGAGGCGGCGGAGACTAAGCAGAACAAGAAGGTTAGAGTACAGAGATGCGCAAGTAGAACGCGCATGGTCGCAGAACGCAAGAGGCTAGGGCAGCAGAAAGCAGACTTACAGCCTTGCGGTAATGTCGGTCGTATACAGACCACCAGCGCCCCACCATCTCATCGTAAGCATCACTGGCACTAAGCATGCCACGACTCTGAGTCCATGGCTTGTCAGGACCAATGAAGTGAACCATGTTGATGCTGGACTTGAAGTGGCGATAGGCTGGGATGTATTGATAGTGAGCAGAAGGCGTAACGTTGTACGTGAAAGACAGGCGGTGGTACGAGTTCTTGAAATGCATGTTGAGCAGGCCCTGGTCGGCGCCATCAAAGGAGATGCCCCGCTGGGCCAGCGCGAGGAGGGCGTAGTACTCGCCAACGTCGGGGGTGATGACCATGACGCCTGTATTGAACAAATCGGGCCAGCCGATGTCGGGAGCGGCAGCGAAGGCATGGGGCAGATCAAAAAGCTCGTCGGGAGCCCGGTAGGCAACCACGTCGGCATCGATGTAGACGATCTTGCGGAACTGTGCCTGTTTCCATAGATTGATCTTTGTGAAAGCAGAGTGCAGATCAGGGCGGTTCATCTGGTCCAGGTTGGCGCGTGTCACATCATTCTTAATGCGGGGGACTGATATGACATGGTCGAACACGGTCTTTAGCGGTTGTGTTAACTATTGAACTAGACGACAGAGTTGATGGAGCTCAGAAAGGAAAGAAAGAGAGCCGGGGCCTGCCTTGAGCTGGGTGACAGCCTCAGCAGAGACGGTGTCAAGGGTGACCAGAATGGCCAGCTGTTTAGAGGTACCGGCATCGCGAAGAGAGTGGGCAAGGACCAGAGCTCCTAAAGGACAAGTCAGCAGTCCGAGGTAGCGAAGAAGGAGGCCGAAAAAGAGCACAAATATGTGCATTAGAAGCGCTACTATACCTGGCAGGTATGTGTCGTTCAGGAGCAGCTATAGCAGGTCAGCCAGAGTTGAGATAAACCACAAACGGTGAGTGCAGAGCCTAGCATCAGGCGGTCATACCGTGGCATAGACGTCTTCGCCGCCTTGTAGGGCCATTGCGGAAAACAGTCTAGTTGAGAGGGGTGGCAGGTGGACCAGAAAGAGAGAGCGTGTGGGACTTAATGGACGTCAAAACGAGCGTGGAGGCTGGTCAGCTGGCAGAAATGAGCGACGAGCGGCAAAGAGCGAGTGACGACAGTGGCAGCCGAGAAATGCGAGTAGGAAGGCGAGAGCAAGAGAAGTGCAGCAGTCGACAAAAGGAAATGAGCAGGATGAGGATACAGAAAGCGGGGAAGGCAGTGTGGGAAGCAAAGCAAGAAAATAAAAATAAAACAGAAGGAGAGGATCGCAGGAAGCTCGCGCCTGGTGTTACAAACAAACAAACAAACAAACAGGAAGTCACGCTGAACGAGGTCTATAAGAAACGAGGCCTGGCAAACAATCGCAGCCGAGAGTGGACGAGGGTGGAGAGGGAAGAAAGCAATCAGGAGGGCGGGAAGAGGGAAAGAAAGGATATCGAGGCCTAAGCAGGGGCGAAGGTGGTGCAACTGCATAAGTAGAATACATACAACAAGTACTCGTATTCCGTACCTCTATGCCGTGTTATGGGAAAAGCAATATACTCTTGTTTGTAACGAGTACTATTATTATTGCTCTTCTGAGCTAGGCCGACGTCGCAAGAGGCAAGGCAAGGCCGGGAGAAAAGTAAGGTAAAAAAAACACCAAAAAAAACCACAATGAATAATGCGGGAGCTTGCTTCTGGGGGTGTGCAAATTGATTGGCTGATGGGAGCTGTCAGTGGACAACAATCCGATTAACTACTCCGTTCTCAACTCGTACACACTTGTAAAGTTGTTTCTGATTGTAAGATATCTCCAGATCCCCGGGCTGCCGCAGTCAATAATGCTGCGTCTCTTTAAAAGGACTTCATGATACTAGACGCGCGACGTATCCACCAGTATGGGGCACTTCCGAGGGTAAGAGCCGGGGTGGGTTCAGGAACTGAACGGGGAGAAATGAAAGGAGTCCCAAGAAAAGACGCGCTAGGTAGGTAAAATTGTCCGTGGTATGAAAGGGAAAACAACAGTGGCTTGTGAAGTAGAAGTATCCTTACACGTACGAAGTAGGCCAGAGCCAGGTGAAAAATCGACCGGAGACTGCTGAAGAAACGACAAGAAGCGACGAAAAGCGCAAGGCCAGCAATTGCGTGACTTTAATCTAGAGTAGATGATGTGCTATGGATATCCATCATAATGACGACTCACGTGGGAAGCTATTATGTATTCGTACTACGACGTAACAGATACCCAGTTAATGCGATAGCTGTGGGGCCTTCTTCGTAGCATCAGCCGTTTCCTAGCCGGGCTGGCCTGTGGCGATAGCGTGGGCACTTGTCTGGTGTCTTGTTCTGTGCTGATCAACAGCCCAGTCAGTCTTCTTTCCTGTTTACCTCTGGGCGGCCTGTTCTGCCTGGTCTTGGGTCTCGGTTTCCAGAAATTTCATCACTCCGCAATGGACGGAAAGAAGCATCATTAGTACAACTAGCGCCGCTATGCGATGCATGCCACCATCTAGAACCGCTCTAGTATCTTACATACTCGCAAAGCCCCGGAGAACCGGCTTATCGTCTTTACCTTCCCCGCAAACACACAGCCAGGCCCGCCTGATTTTCTGCATATAATACCACGGCCGCGTGACCCTTTTTTAAGGTATATATATATAAAAAAAATTTGAGTCTGTTTACGTTTGAGCTGTGGCGTATTTGGGCCAATACCGGGATCGAAAATCCCCGTCTCACAGAGTAAACCAACTTTTGTCATTTGTGACCAATTTTACTATTGCATCGGCTCACTATTTTTCTTCACAGACGCATTGATATCGATGTTCTTTGCGAAACAAGCACTATCTATCAATCTTACAACCATATCGACGCCCTCACCTCCACTCAACTCATATATCCTTCTTGAAGGCATGCTCTGGCTTGTGTGTAGTCTCGTAGTCCACATGCACATATGCCCGCTCGACGTCCGGTAAGCACTCCAGCTTCGACTGGAGAGCCTCAGCTACATCGTGAGTCTCCGACAGCGTTGCATCCCGCTCCATCACTACGTCTACTTCGGCGATAAGCCGCGGGCCCGAGTGGTACACGCGCACCGTATCGATCTGGCGCACCATAGGCGAGTGCGTAACGCACACGTACGTGATCAGCTGCTGCGTCTCCACGGACGCCACCACGCCAACCAGCAACAGGAACTCGGAAAAGGCCGTCCGCAGCCAGATTGCCGACACGACCAAGCTCAGCAGAACGGCGCCCATCGGGTCGATCCACCAGACCAGCTTGCTGCCACCCACGCTGGTCAGGATACCAAAGCCGTTGATCAGCAGGTCATTCCGGTGGTCTTGCCACAAGATGTATGCCTGGCTATACTTGTCCTTGAGGGCCCATGTGTACAGGAACAGGACGAGCTTGGTGCAAAAAGCGATAGCCACCGCGATCACCGACGGCAGATGAAAGTATTTCTTAGTGTCATCGCCGCCCTGCCGTCCCTCGGCGAGCTCTCGTACAGAAAACGCAATCAGAACCAGCGACACTGCCGTCATTAAAAAACAGAACGCGATGTTGCCGACCGTTTCCAGCCGCGCCTTGCCCGAGGGGAAGCGTGCCGGGTCAACTCTCTTCACCGCCCGGTTTGTGACGATGAGCGTGATGTTGGACAGAGGATCGAAGACGGCGTCGGCCATGGTCGTGAACAGCGACAGCGACCCGGAGGACACGGCTCCGTAGATCTGTAGCGCCGCAAGTATCAGGTTGGCGACGAACGATCCGTAGACGGCAATGCGGTACCTGAGCTGGTCTTCGCCCTGCTCCTGCCTGGCCTCGGCCTGATGCTCCTCGACGGTCTTGAGCATACGCTCAATGGCCGCATTTTGTGATTTGTAGAAGCCACGCAGTCTCCGCGTCTGGATGGCCCGCCGCGGCGCCAGGCTGGGGGATAGTGATGCAAGCTGAGACACTGAGGCTGGGAGACACCGAGCCAGCAGGCCCTTCCTGTTCCTCTTGTTACTAGGACCGCTAGGCGCTCCGCCAGCACTGGCTACCGTCCCGCCTGCAATCCCGTTCACACCGGCACTAGAGCCGCCGGAACTCGCACCGCCGACGACGCTGCCTGTGTTTCGCTGGCGGGAGCTCGAGGGCCGTATATGTTCCAGGTCGCTGTCCGTCTTGTAGGCTGACGACAGGCCGTAAGGATCGCTTTCGACTGATTGCCGCGGCAGGCGGCCGGCACCACCAGCACCGGCCGTGGTTTGGCTTTCGACGTCGGTGACTCCTCCCACAGCCTGGCCAATGGGGTGTGTCGATGGATGCCGCTCAATAGCAGCATCGGGCTCGTCAGCTTTGACCTCCACACCTGTGCTAGAACCGCCATTTTTGGTTTTATCGCTGCCAGTCCCGCCGAGACCACTTCCGGCACCACGAGTGCTGCTGTCGGGGCCATACGCGACCGGGGGTGCTGAGGATGCCAGATTTGTCGAAGACCGGCTCGAGGGGAATGACTCTAGGCGAAAAATGCCGGAGCTCGGGTCAGGCTCCATGATCGCTAGCAGCTGGTTCGGTAGAGCAGAGAGATCGGCCTATTGAGGCTATTAAGGAGCGGATAATGGATCCGGAAAGCTGAGATTTATGGGGTGAGGGCTAGAGATGAGAGAGGAAGACGAGAGAGGGAGGAGGAGAAAAACGGCCGATGTCAGGAAAGCTGCAACTAGATAGAATGAACGAATGCGCGACAGAGTACGGTATGAAGGATAAGAAGTGAAGGATTTTCTTGAACAGGCGGTGATGGGGTTGTGGCTTGTAATTTAAGGAGTAAATACTACTATTATTATGTAGATGGGTCGCACCAGAGCCCCGTGATGTGGTGTAAAAAGACAACGGCCGTGGGGGAGCGATGTTGTCTCACAGCTGTTGCCGTATGTCGGAATTGACGGGGGCGCTGATGGAACAAGAGATATACGGCCTCGTTACATCATTCTTACCCCAGGGCAGCACTTGTCAGTTACGTATAAAATACCTAGCTGTGTAGGTGGACCACGTGCCGAGGTGAGAGGAGAGGAAGGCACGACGGAATTTTGAGATATGCATCCGGGAAAGTACCCAGAAGAGGAAGCTCTGGTCATCTTGTCTTAATGCCACAGCCCCACGGAACCCATGCAGAAACCCCCCCCCATAAAGTTGGCTCGGCCTTGGCAGTGCATTTAAACCTGGAACTATGCCGCGCTAGATCATAGCGCCCAGCGCAGAATTCGGTGTCCTATTGTGAGAGGCCCTATCACAGGTTGGCTATTTCGCAACTTTCCTCTCTTATCAAAATTAAGCATTGCAACAAAACAATAAATAGTCCAGCAAATGCGGCCAGACTTCACTCTCTCTAAAACGTGGATCTTATTTTGTATACCACACTAATTTTCTTTTACAGCTACTGGAGTAAATCTCGGACCCTCATGCATTCTCGAAGAAGAAGCTGGGGATGCCCGGTGTTGCCGAGGCGGCCGGCAGCGGCAGTGTTTCCAGAATATCACCGCTCCTAGTGCCGTCGCTGCCCAGGTGCACCTTTCCTGATGTCGCGCCCGGCTGAACTGACACGATGCTCACAGACACCAGCTTGACCACCGTCTGCTTCAGGCCCGGAAGCATGGCCTCCAGCGTGGCCAGCTCGTCGAAGGACAGCTTGCGGTTGAACACCTGCTCGGCATCCTCGCCGCTGTCGATACGCTTCTTCAAACCCTGGATGAACGGCATCGACCGCTTCAGCCCCGACTTGTCCAGCTGGCTCGTCACTGCCTTGACGTCAAAGCTGCCCTTCGACTCCAGCACCTGCTTCACGAGCCCGATGCACTTGTCCTGCCACTCTGGGAACTTGTCCGCAACAAAGATGGTCAGATTCTTTGGCTTCTTGGGGTCAAACGACACAGCCTTGCCCTTGGCAAGCTTCTTAGCCTGCAGGCCCTCTGCGGCCGTAATGCTCGACGTGGTCTAAGAGAACACTTATTAGCTGTCCACCCATACTTTCATAGCTTTCCAGGTAAACTTACACTGCGAATGTAGTTGCGCGCAGCTGACAGACTCGGGTCAGGCGCCGGAACCTCGGGGTACAACGCATTCTGGATGCTGTCGGCATGCTTCAGAACATCGCGCCACAAGTACTCGCTAAAGTGAGGTGCACTAGTATTGGTACAGTGTTAGCTCAGGCGTGCAGGTGCTGGGCGTTATTTTTTTCTGGGGGTTTTTTTTTGCGACAGCCACTTACATAGGCGTGAGCAGGAGCGCCTGCAGCTCGATGTAGCGCTTGACGAGGTCGTGGTGCAAACCGTCACCAGACGCCTTGGTAATGTCACGGTACCAGTCGCGCGAGGTGACAAAATCGTAAAACCCACTCTTCAGGGCGAGCTTGTACAGCGTGCCCTGATAGTGCTTCTTGGTCTCGATGACGAGCGCGTTCAACTCGTTCTCGAACATCTTGTCAAAAAGACCCAGGTCGCCCTTACGTAGAGATTCGTCGGCCAGCGTCTCCTGTGCCCACTTCCGCAGCTCGTAAAGCCGCAGGATTGTTGCATTGGCCACCGTCTCCTCGAAGTTGGCATCTTCGATACCATCGCCGGCATCAGCCAGAGCAATACGTGTCGCATCGGCACCAAACTTCTCGGTAGCCTCGCGCAACGTCAGGAAGTTACCTGTGCTTTTGCTCATCTTCTGTCCGTTGACAAGCAGATGCCCATTCTAGAGTTTTGCGGAATGCTCGTTAGAATATGTCGGTAAAAGGAATGTAGCAGGTAAAAATGCGCATGTGTATGTGTTTGATGTGTGTGTACTTACGACGCGAATTCCACGAGGCCAGTATTTCTTGGGGAAAAGCGCCGCATGGTGGTATAAGCAGAAGGTCAGATGGTTATTGATCAAGTCCTTTCCAGAAATCCTGGCATCCAGCGGGTAGAAGTATTCGAATTCTCTGCGCATCGCCTCCAGATCCTGTTTAGGGATGTCGGAGTCAACAGCGTCGGTTCGGCAGAAGATATAATCCCACACGTCATCCGTCATCTGCTCGGGGGCGATAGGCTTTGACGACTTTCCAGGGGTCTTTCCAAAAATGTCTCCATGCAGATATAGGGCGACAGTGTAGTAAGCCATATAAACTGTGCTGTCGCTCAGGCTCTCGACCAGCTGCGAGTGATCCCACGGCAACTTGGTGCCCAACCCATACGACCGGCTGCAGGCCCAGTGACCCAGCCAGTTCAGGGTTTGCTCGAAAGCATGCCTCGCCTCGGGGTAGAAGCAGTTAGTCGTGCCATCCCCCAACGCCTCCAGAACCTCTTCGCACCAAGCCCCGTCGCCGCCATTCTCAGTCGTGCCGTAGTTCAGGTACCACTGGTCCAGATAGGCGGCAACGCAGATGTCTGCTGAGCGCGATATGACCTCGCCATCAGGCTCCGCATAGTTGAATGCCTCATTCGCATCGAAGAGCTGTTTACGGATCAGAGGCTTAGCATCCTGGACGGGCTTGCCCTTGTGCTCTCCGATCAGCATAGTGCCTTGGTAGAAACCCTCCTTGTATGCCTGCTCCTTGGCTTGCTCAAGCAGCTTTGTGTCCTTTGGCGAGTTAATCTTGAGCTTCTCGACCAGCTCCTTGGCGATCAGGTTCGATGACGGTGTCTGGATGATGGGTAGGATTTCATTTTCCAGCCATTTCGGCTCGATGCCATAGTATTCGGGCTTTTTCCGCAGCTCCGTCACCGTGGCATAGTCATCAGGGCTGTCGGAGGGGACGCAGGCGACAACGCCGGTGCCCTTTGTCGGCTTCAGAGTCTGCATGGGCAGAATCCGCACCTTTTCATAAACAGACAGCGGGGCAGTAACCACGGTGCCGATGACGTCGGAGCCCAGCAGCTGAACCTCGGCTGAGTACTCGCCCCACGGGAGCACGTTCTGATATGCCATGTTGCGGGCGGCACGCTCTGTGCACAGGTAGTACTCATCCTTCCCATCCTTCTTGAGGTTCTTGTAAATACCGTAGGCGATCGTTGGGCCCACAAAGCAGCAAATCTGGCCATACATTGTCTCCGGGCGCAGCGTGGCGGGAATGAAATAAACGTCTGCATCGGCTGGCAGCTTATCGCCGATGACTGCCTTCGCCTTCTCCGACCACTCAACGGCCTTCATTTTCAAAGCGACATACTCCTGGACGGTGATACCCTCACCAGAGCTGCGGTCGTGGTCCAAGCATGCCTGACCGTCCTTGGGGCTGCACGTGTCTTAGTCAACATGAAAAGACCAGTCGCTGGCTGCTATACAGAGCAGTCTCTTACCTGTACACAGTGTAACGCTTGCCGAACTTGATCTTGCCAAGTTCCTTCAAGCGGTTCATCTGCCAGCGGACAAACGAATCATAAAACGCGTTGGCTGGGGTGGTGACGAACGACCGGCGCCAATCCACGCGAGCACCCATCCGGCGAAGATCTGTCTCGCATCTCTCCGGGAACACCTGCAGCCAGTACTCTGGGTCGGTGAACTTGTGAATCTCTTCGGCGGCGAATCCCAGAGACAACATGATCTGGGAACAGAGAGAATGAGGTCAGCTTGGCAGAAAAAACTAATTGTGTTTGTGGGGGCCAGTTTGAAGAGGCGGGCGAACCTGGAACTGATACTTGGCTTTGCCTGTCTTGGCCGTCGCTTTGCTCTTGTTGCTGCCAAATTTTCCAAGATCGGTCTTTGCAGCAGTCTGGGCGGCGGCTGGAGACGGGCGCAGGGCCAAGACCTCCTCGACGTCGGCACGCTCAAAGTTTTGGCCAAATAGTTCCACCTCTCTCTTAAGCTTGTCTGTAAACGAAGGAATGGGTCAGTCATCCCATTGTCGCCTATCCCAATTACCACTACCCTCTAGAAAGTAACCTCCAGCCTACAAGTGCACAAGACTCCAACATACCAGCAGCAGCCTTGATAGGCATGCCGGTGCAGTGGAAGCCCTGCGGCAACAGAGCCCTGCGACCCTCCATGCGGGCAAAGCCGGTCATGAACTCCACCTTAGAAAAAGTGAAGCAGTGACCAGCGTGCAGGCTGCCGTTCATGTATGGGTATGCCATGGTGGTGAACAGCTTGGGCGGCTGGAACTCGGAGGGCAGGGGCGCCTCTTGTTCGAAGAGCTTTGCCTCTTCCCATTCATCTTGGAAGCGGCGTTCGTCCTGTTCTCAGGGAAGAGACGTTCGGCTGTCAGTCGGTGTTTCTGAGAAGCGGCCTCGCATTGGGGTGGGGTGAGGGGGGGTGAATAAGTCTGCAGCCTCAAAGCATGCCATAGCCAAAACGTACGGCTATCAAAGTGTCGCGTTTCTCAGTCTGGAGATTTTTGTGTTCACTTGTTAGTTATCGGCAAGTAGAGAAAGAATGTGCGAGTGTGGGGTCAAACGACGACAGAGATGGAAGAGACGTACATTTTCCAGTTTCAGCGTGCGCTCAGAGCCCACGGCGCTATCTTGTCTGTCCATGGTGCTGGCGGCCGGTGGTGAGGGAAGCAGGAAGTGTGAGGTTGCAGCTGTAACTTGGAAAAGTATGAACGCAAAAAACGACAAACTATTTTAAAGACAATTAAAAGACAATAGAAGAGGCCCAATTGAGGTCGCTAGTAAATCTGTGTTGCCCCTCCTTCGCGACTTCCCCGGTGACTGGGCCCAGCGGTTCACTTTATAACCGCAGTTGACCGCCTTTTTTTGTCGGGCTCATTTCGCTGCGAAAACGGTTCTCTCACCGGCCTAACCCCTCTTGAGGCTGGCATATGATGTGGGAGCACAAGTGCCCTACATTCGAGCATGCAAACGTGTTCGTAATCCAGTCGGAATGCAGTACGAAGCCTCTCCTGAGTGAGATATCGCGTGTCTACAGCACAAAGACCAGGGTAGCTTCTATCATAAATATCCTGCTTGTTTGAACACATACTTCTGGTATTGGCAGTCTAACAGTTTTTTGCTTCCTTATTCCTGGGACGAGAAGATCAGCTTCTGTTGACACATGAATTACCGAGGCTGGTGTTTTATAGAAATATAGATGATTACCGATTTGCATACCGTTCGTGATCGTTCTTGAAGGTAGACATGTTACTGCCACAAGACATAAGACTCGACTCGCTATTCATGGAGAAAACCATATATTGAGACTTTCATTCATAGAACTCGCATTAGGGTAAGAGTGGAAGACTGGCTTGTTTGATGAATTGTCTGGAATACAAAATTTCAGCATTTATTCACTCATTACAAAAAGGCTACATCCCAGTTAAATCACAATAGTAGACGTGAAGGCAATCCAGTCGCATAATAATAAATAGCAGATAGATCAGAGCTTGGCCCCTTCTTTATCTTTGTCTCCTGAAGCGACGGCCGCGGACTGTGCGCTTTCTGTTTTTGGTGATGAAACCGTTGCCTCTGGTGCTAGTCCTGGCGCGGGCGCTGTAGGCGCTGCAGTCTCCGCGTCGCCCGACGGCGCATCCTGATCCTTGCCGCTGTGAGCCAGGATCCAGTCGCCGACTTCGCGATAGTACAGCTGGCGGTCGTACTCGGGCTCGGCGTGCAGTTGGTGCAGCCAGCCATCGTACGAGCGGAAAGTCTTGTCCTGGATGGCAGCAGTGGAGCTGCTCTCGAACCACTTCTTGGTGGCGACGTAGCTGGTAGCGCGGTCGAGGGTGCCGTGGCCGATCCAGATGCTGGTCACAGCAGAGTTGGGAACGCAGCCGCCGTCGGCAAGGGCGGAGACGCGGTCGAGCAGGCCGGCGAGCCCCTCAAGGGTGCCGGTGTGGTGGCAGAGAGCGTCATTGCGCCTCAATTCGACGATGGCAGGGTCGCGGGAGAGATACTCGGCTGGGATGACGTTCTTGAGCTGCATCTTGGGAAAGAGGCGGCCGGCGAGGCGGCCGGCGACGACCTTCAGGGTGCTGGGCTCCTCGCCGTCAGGGAAGCCGAAAAAGGGGGATTCAAAGGCCCAGCCGCGGATCTGGCGCACAACGTCGTCGTGCGGCGAGCCAGAAGGGGCAGCCATAAAGGTGGCCACGTCAATGCCGCCCATGGAGTGGCCCATGACAAAGACAGGCACATCGCTGTTCCTGTCTAGGACCGACTTGATAAACGCAGCAATGTCTGCCATCACCGTCGTGGTGGGCCCCGTGCGACCGCGGTCGGAGGTTGTCTTTACGGAGCGGCCCCAGCCGCGTCGGTCATATCCATAGCAGGCAA
The DNA here is from genome assembly GCA_000806385.1 of Leptographium procerum. NCBI lineage: Eukaryota > Fungi > Ascomycota > Sordariomycetes > Ophiostomatales > Ophiostomataceae > Leptographium > Leptographium procerum. Next base: position 12,139 of record JRUC01000172.1, read on the forward strand.
TTCCGCGGCCTGCCAGCGTGGGAAAGAAGTCCACATAGGCGTTGACGTGGTCACTGAAGCCATGCACAAAGATGAGGATAGCCTTGGGATGGCCATCGGGCTGCGGAAGAACGGTCAATCAAGCGTTGATATCCAGACAAAACGGGCAGGCTCTGCTCACCAGCCAGGTCTTTGTGTACCACTCATCGCCCTGAAGCTTGATCGTATCCTCAGTCGCTGTCACCATCTTGACAGAATGGCACAGAAGCTGTCGCACGAGAGGTGTTTCTGGTCGTGGCACTGCGCGAAAGGCTCAGAACCTATCTGAAAAGCACTGGTAACGTGGCACAGACAAAGGACAGTTGGGTCTTGCTGGTATCAAAGAGTCAGAGAACTTAAAAAGGCGGAGTAGGCTGCGTTATACCCAAAGTCACATGCACAAGTAAGATATCTTACCCCGGTCCAAAGCTCCGTTGCAACTACGGAGTACGAGTACCAACATCCCAAGGTTCCAGCCATTCACGGACATAGTACATTGGCACTGTTTAGTACACTGTATGACTTGCATCCAACCGTGGCTATTGCGCGTACATATATAATCAAGTTCTCCATTTTCTTACATTGAATTTCTGCAAGGGGCACAGCGGCCGTTGGGCTGAACAGCAAGCTTCTATCTCACCTTCTTTTCGCCCACGAGAGCTCGTAGCGGCGAGAAGCATTATGACTTCTGGCATGCAGGGATGAGTTATACACTCAGAATGCACCACAGCTGCTCACAAGCACTTCGAGGGTATATTTGGCCTGAGAATACCATGATCCACCCCACACTTTGCAGCTGGTACCTCAATATGAAATGATATTTTCCGACGTATTCGCCTTCAAATATGCTCAGTTTCCAAGACTACATGCCTCCCATTTCCCCTCCTTTACCTCATCCTGCATTGCCTCGCGCAGTAAGCTCCTACTTCCAAAGAGCCAAGAAACCAAAAAAACTGCCAAAACACACACAGAGCTGCCGGCCGAAGAGGTGTATAGCTCTTCCTGTATCCCCTGCCATAAGCCTGCCCGTCCGTCCGTCCGCCCGTCGCCCAGGCCCAGGGTCCGTGATCCTCATCCCTTCGTCCAGTCGTGCATCATTGAGATGCTGTGTGGAAAAGAACAAACAAAGCATCCCCCTCAACTCCAAAAGCTAGTAAAACAGGGGGAGTTCATCCAGAATGCACGCCAAGCCCCAAAACAAATATAAAAACAGCTCATAGAAACACAGAACGCAAAAATAAACTCGGTGACCCAAGTCTTGCCAGGCGGGTGCTGCCTTTGCCTTGCCTCTCAGCAAGCAGTTTCCCATGTATTAATTAATGCAGCTCCGCACTGACCATGAGCTCCTGGCTCTCCGCGTTCGTGAAGCTGAACTTCTCCATGGGAAAGTCTTCGTCTGGAGTCCGAATACCAATGCCGCTGTCATCGGGGCTTCCGTTTCCCATGTTTAGAACGTCGTGGCTGGTTGTCGACCCTCCTTGGCCCGGTGCCGACGGGAAAGGCGCTCGATCTGGTTGTGACTGAGTGACATGCGGAAGCCCAGAGTCCTCGCTCTCCGTCCGATATCGTCCCCCTCGCCGGCTGAGATCCCGCCCAAGAGGCATATGCTTTTGCGCCAGCCCGCCGTCTTGGCTGCCCCTCAGGAGCAGATCTTGTTGCGATGATGTCTGCCGGAGAAACCCGCCTTGCTCAGCCAGGAATGACACCATCTCGTCGATCCAGCACTTTGTCACCCACCACGACCCAAAGCTCTTCCCTTGCTGAATTGTAAGGTCCCGCATCACTGCAGTGCCTACACGCTGCACACACCATACAATGTCCCGGTGCGAGGCGTAGGGAAACCGTTCTGGAAGAGACTGCAAAAAGTTGACCCAGCGATCCAGGACGTTCGATGCTCCACCGTCGGCGCAATTTGCATCTCCCATGCGAGGCCCGTTCCGTGCAGCCATCTGGCCGTACAGGGTCATCGACTCGATCTCCCATGCAATATTTATCGGATCTAGAAGGTTGCGCAACTCTGAGAGGAGCAGGTTCACCAAATCATCCATGCCTCGCGCTGGAATACACTCAGCAATCTTTCGGATGCGGACCAGTGTGATCCAATCGATATACATCTGATCACGGTTGGCCGGGTTGGAGAGCATGTTTGCCGCAGCATGCGCTGTCAGGTTGACTCGCAACGCCCGGTCCAGAAGGCCGGCAAAGAGCGTTGCAGGGGCCTCCTTAGCCCGGATGACATGCGCTGGCTGGCCCTGGAAGGAGTCTCGGATGTGTGGCACTAGGCGCTCAGAAATGCTCCGGAGCGTGTCTAGAACAGGCTTGGGGACGACTTGCAGCGTCAGTCCCGAGATGATGCGCATCATTCGATGATAAAGAACGAAGTCGCACTCTTCAATCCATGGTGTAACAGACGGGTGAGAAAACAGCTTCTGGACCGGCATAGTGAGCGTCCCCTGGAAGGATGTGAATAGATGGAAGAAGGTCTTTTCTTTGCAGTAGCGTATACACTCTACCAATGACGTGCAGTGTGATCGGTATAGGGCGGTCAAAGACTTTGCTGCGTCAGGGTCGGTGCCATTCGGTAGGAAAGGCTCAATACGCGGCAGGACCAGCGGGTCAGATTGTGAGAACGGTTCTGTATCTGCACTTGATGCCAGGAACAGTTTTTGAACGGTCTTGTTACTGGTCGTCCAGTTGAGCTGCTCAATTATTGATATGTCTGGCTGATTATACAGACACGATACGTATGCATCTGCGGAGTTTCGTGCCTGCTCCAAGTCTCGCAACCGCTGCTGCTGATACGAGGTTTGCTGTTGTTGCTGTTGTTGCTGTTGTTGTTGTTGTTGTTGTTGTTGTTGTTGCTGTTGCTGTTGCTGTTGCTGTTGCTGTTGCTGTTGCTGTTGTTGTTGCTGCTGCTGCTGCTGAAGATGGAGTAGGGTCGGCCTATCCTGTTTTTGTTGTGTGTTGGCTTGGGTGGGCTGAAGGCTTTGCTGTCGGACTTGGGTGTGTGAAGGGAAGACGCCCTTGCTTGGCATATTGCCATTTGAACCAGCTGTGGAAACACTGTATGATCCAATGTGAATTAGCGTTTGACTCCATCTGCAGCAGTCTGCATCCAAAGGTATACAATACCTCTCATTAAAACTCTGTGAGAAACTGATATCCAACAGGGGCACCTGCCGGAGCCTTGGAGAGTCGCGCGTATCCGTCTCATCCTCGATTAATGTAAAGTTGACATAGTGGTACTTCGACTCGCCACGAACGCCTAGCCGGCGCGTTTTTAGGCCAGGAAACAGTACTCGAACCAGTTTTCCAAAGCTGGCTGGGTTGAGTACAGTAATTCGTTCTGTTGCACAACGCGATGCATAGTTTGCGTAAACCCTGCCGCGTGGAACAGACCCCTTGCCTTTTGAGCACACCTGATTTATCCTGTTACTGTTAGAGCTTGACTTTTATTATGGAGAGAGAAGCGGTAGCACAACGCAAGTGCTCAACATACCAAAGCATCGCAAACACCTGGCGTGTGCGTTCCGAATTAGGCCCACGTTCGTTTCCGTGAAGCTCCTCGGCCACTTCCTGTAAGCTGCGGCTTTGATTCGCGTTGAACAGTTGACGCATCTCCAGCTCGTTGTTTGCACTTGATCGCGATGGTTTCGGGGGGGCGGCGAGAGCGAGAGAAGAATCCCGTTCCTCGTTAGGGTCGCGTTCCGTAGCCAGTTGGCTATCCAGTTCTGCGAAGCTGTTGTCTGCGCTAAAGCTGTCGCCAGGGGGCGGCTGCTGATGGCTCATGCCATTAGCATGACTGTGATGATGAAATGACTGGGAGCCATTGCCGCCGACTGTAGTGCTCATAGACGTGTCTAGCCCCCCGAACTCGGGGTTAGATTCAAGTTGCGACGCCGCTTGCAGTATGATCTCGTCCGGAGTTAGCGGATGGCCACCGGCTGCCGTGTTCGCAGGAGCAAGGCCCTTGGATTGTGCCTGGTGGTGATGGTGATGATGGTGATGGTCGCCTGCTTCAAGCCATTGCGCCGAGTAGAGTTCGGCGAAGCCGTGATCGATATTGGGCTGTGTGCTGGCGCTGTGCAAAGAGCTTGTTGATGCGCGCGACTGCGAACGACGCCGCGCTTCAGAGAGGTCGTTGCCCGCCATTGGCCGGCTTCAAATCGTCCGAGATGGAGTGAAAAGCTGGGAGAGAGTGTCAGGCGGACATTACAAACGCAGGTGTGCTCGTCAGATGCACATGCAGAAAATATAAACAGCAGCAAAAGCAGCATGAAATAAAGTTGAGCAGGTTGCAGAACGGGGAATACGACTATTTGCAGGGGAAAGCAGCATACTATGGGCGTTATGGGCCGGCGTTGTTGTTGTTGATGTTTGTTGTGTCTGTATTTTTTTTTCGTCTGTTGATGTTTTTTTTGCCCCGTCGCTTAGTCGACAGCCAAAACAAAGAAGACTGACAAAAAAAACTCAAGTTTCGGCCCTGGGCCCTGAACAAGGCAACCCCCAAATTATCCAAGGATGAACGAGCGAGGAATAAGAGCCGTGGTACAAGGGAGCGACGGTGAGTGCTGCAATATTGTAAGAATACGACAAGTGGGAAGAGGCAGCTGGATGTGAGGAAAAGAGTGGTTGTTTTGATTTGTTTTGATTTCGGTGGGCTAACGAGTCTCCGCTGTCTCCAAGGGGAACCAAAACATGCGGATTGTTCTTTCTTCTTCCCAGCCACTGCATAATAAATCCGAGTCACGAGCATAAGGCCGCTGCCATTGGCTTAATTCCTTATTGACCCCTCTTTCTATCGCCGTTTCCGGACTGGACCTTGGAGCTTGTAGCGGTACTTTGAGATTAGCATATGCAGCGCAAGGCATCCCACCCCGTATAGCGTACCTATACGTGCTATTCCCGCTCCAGCTTGCTCGGCCTTTGTCCGGAGTATCTTACTTGTTCGTTGAAGTTGCTCCCCACTTGCGTGCGAAGTTATGAAATGGCACTGTAGCTCACAATCCCAGATCTCGCGGATTGCATATGCGCTTCTAGAGCTTTTGGCGGGGTGTGCCCTAAGCTGCACAGTGCACAGATTAGCTTTTTTTTCTTAGCTATCTTATTTGTCCCAACTCCGTCTGGACACGGGGCAGTCGTCATTCGTTCCATACCTGCTGAACTCATCATCTAGCATAATACTAGCCCACTCCGGCCGATCCTCTTCTGACTGACGCCTTCGCCTTTTCCCCCAGCTCGCTTTTCCCAGTATTCTTCCTACATCATCTCTTTCGACTCATCCAGTTTCTCAATCTCGGATCCCATTCCGCAAGCTGCTTAACAAAAAAGGTACGTCTGGCTCAGCATCGCCATTGTGGTTCGATCCTGACGCAGCCTGACCAAATACTTCTGAGAAGAACAGCAAGCGAGGGATACTAACTTGCGAATTTCATCTGCAGCTTCCAAGTACTCCGGATCTTAATTTTTTTTGTCTTTTTGACAAATTGTGTGCTCCAGCACATTGAATCTTATTCTAATCCAGCACCATGTCTTCGCCTCAGGACCGTGTCCAGTACTACGTGAAGCAGCTCGATACCGAGGTTTGCCCGCTCCTTCCCCCTCTTTAACTTGTGCTTTGTTTGATGCGCCCCTTTGGCTCTTGAGATAAGGGTCGTGATTTGGTTGCCTGGAGATCACAGACTCGGCTAACAAATTTACAAACAGCTGTCCAAGTACCCTGTGCTCGTCAACCTTGAGAAGACCACATCGGTGCCTAAGGCATACGCCGCACTAGGCGCCGTTTCACTCTACCTCTTCTTTATTATTTTCAATTTGGGTGGCCAGCTCCTAACCAACTTTGCGGGCTTTGTCATTCCGGGCTACTTCTCTCTCGAGGCTCTCTTGTCCACTAACAAGGAGGACGACACCCAATGGTTGACCTACTGGGTTGTCTTTGCTCAGTTCACGTAAGAACATTCCCTCTCTTTCAACACAAACGCTGATGACGCAATGCTAATCGCCAAACTAATTATTATCAGCGTGATTGAAAGCTTCGTCAACATTGTTTACTGGTTCCCCTTCTACTTCACCTTTAAGTTCATCTTCCTTCTGTGGCTGTCGCTGCCCTACTTCCGGTAAGCTGAAGCTTTTGGTGCCCCACCATTCGGAAATATCACCTGGCGGGAGGAATGCGCTAACAATATTATCAACCCACAGTGGTGCCGAAGTGATCTTCCGGTCTTTCCTGGTGCCCACGCTCGGCCGCTACTTCACCAAGCCTGGTTCGGCTGGCCTGCGCGCGAAGGCCGATTCGGCTGCCAAGACCGAGTAAAGGGCTAAAAGCATCGCGCGCTCAGGCAGTGAAGCCACATTGGAAACACTGCCTGATGGCCTCTGTCCTCTACTACTAGCTTCTGGCAGCGATATTGCAGAAGACTTCAAGCTTGTCAAGACTGGCGCGATAGTGAGACGGGCCAATGTTCCAGCATTCCAATGGGCTGGAGGTCAGGTTGCGGGAACTAAGACACGATTGAAATTGCCGTCTCAAGGCTATATCTTCTTTTGACGGTGGATATGATTCATGACTGCTGGATCTGGCTTCAGGTTGGAAAAAACTTCATAGACAAGCCGTTGCCCATGGCAATATGGGCTGTGATTTGCTCTATCTAGGTAACGGCGACATTCCTTTTATATTTTCCTTTTGATTATTGGTTTTTGGCCCTCGTCTCCGGGTCTCTTTTCTCTTCTGGTATGTATGCCAGGTGATATAGAGAGGCATTCGGGGCAAAAAGGGTTGTTTGCTTGCTTTTTTGTATGTACAGATGCGTGCCACGACACTGCGAGGAGGACGCTCAAGAACGTCTAGGTGGCTCTAGATTCGATTCCACAAACGGGTTCGATACTGTTCAGACCAGACTACATACACTTTCAATGTCTAGGCTTTTGTTAACAACTAATCTCACTAACAAAAATGCGCGGATGGAAGACGTAGAGAGGTTTACACAAGCCTTTTTCTAGGCTTCAGGTTCCTACAGCTAAAAACCTCCACATGCAGAGAGCTCTACTCGTACACCAATAATAGCGCGTGCCATACTCATTTGCGTACTCCGTAAAGAGGTTCCAGGCACCATCTGGTCTGCGTGGCTGTGTCTGTAACGAACTGTGGCTGAATTTCGGCGCATTGTCCACTTGGTCGCAACCGCCAACCAGCCTTAAGCAGAGTACTTGAAACTTGACATTCAAAGGATACACCCTTCCTACGACTCCCTCCCCTTTCTCCGTTACAGAGACGATTGGCGTCTCCAATATTGTTCCAACGAACGTCCTAGGACCGAAGAATCAACGTGGCCCATCAAAACGACGTCACGATTGCCACTCAAACGCCTCTTCCCCCAGATCTTATATCGACTCAACATTCCAAGTCTTCGACAGCCCTGCTGGGAGAGGGGTAGCCGTTACTGCATCCACCACGCTCTAAGATCTGGCAGAGTGCAAGAAACGCCCATGAGGGCAAGAGCTGCCCCGGAGAAATGCGGTCCAGGACGTCTTTGCACTTCAGTTCATTACAGCAGCGGCTGTCAGCTTCGGCAATCATGCCATCCGCCTTTCGCCTGGCGGCACTGGTTGCCCTCCTTTTCTCATTACCGCACATGACTGCCACCGTTGCAGCAGCCGACTCAGACTCGCTCGACGTGGCACCTTTACTGCACAACAGCATCATTTACGACAGTGACACGCTTCTGGGCCTGCAACAAGATGACGAACAGCAGCTCAGTGAGGACAATGTCGGGGCCGACACGTATGCGCCCAACTTCAGTGCATTTGACCGGAGCATTATGGGGCGAGCACCAGTCGGGGTCAGCTCCCTTACGAGCAACGTCGCCACACAGCTGAATGTTAATGCAGGGTCAACGCAGGTGTTCGTGTATGAAATGTCGTCTCTTCTGAGGAAACGAAGACGGCCAATATCCAAGACAGATCGCAGCGAGTTGCGAAGGCGCAAAGAAAAGCTTGCGGCTGCCGTTGCGGGCGACGATGACGATGACGATGACGATGACGACGATACCAGCAGCAGTAGCAACAGCACTGGCAAAACGGTCTACATCTCGGCAAACACGTGCATACAGCCACAGCGTGTTTCAGGCACGTCGACGAGCGTCGAAGCGCCACAGCTGACCTTGTACGTGTCGACGTCGTCTGCGAACACGTCGCCGGGGCCAAGGGCCAACGCGGATGAGCAGACGTGGCAGGCCTTCACAGAGGGCGCGGTGATGCTCAGTTTCAACTCGTCGGAGGACGTGTACATTGGGATCTCGGCGCCAAACGTGTCGTCGACACAGCTGACGGGCATCTACAACTTTGAGGTGGCGGCATCGGTGGATGACTACTACCACAGCTACGACAACCAGTCGGACGCCAACCTGATCTGGGTGGACAGCGATGCGTACGCATCGCTGCTGATCACGCACAACCTGACGGACAGCACGGACGCGACGACGGACGCGGAGGTGATGAGCCGGCAGCCGTATGTGATGTTTGCGCAGAATGCAAACGACTCGTCGATTAGCGGGGTGCGGCTGTCGTACTGCGGGCTGCAGACGTACGCGCAGATCGCGGCGACGAACAACGGCAAGTACACGAGCATGGTGACGACGAGCATGACACGGCGGGGGCTGGGCAACCTGCCGAAGCAGCAGTTCTACTTCAGCGGGCTGAACGCGAGCACGAACTACATTGGCATCCTGGCTAAGCTGCCAGAGAATGGGACGGATCAGGCGGGCACGGCGGGCGTGGTGGGCGGCGGCGGGCAGGTGACGCAGGCGACCAGCTTCTCGACCAAGGCGGCCAACGGCAACTGCGAGGTGGTCTTCAACCTGACGTTCTGCAACGAGACGGCATATGCGGTGCCGAGCAACCCGACGCGGTTTGGCAATGCGAGCCTGCTGGCGCAGGCGTACGACGAATACGCGTCCGACATGTTCGACGTCTTCCAGAAGGTGCTGGCGCAGATCCCCTGCGAGGCGCCGACCACGCAGCGCTACTCGCTCGCGCGCAACTGCTCCGATTGCTCGGCCGCCTACAAGAACTGGCTCTGCTCGGTGGCCATCCCGCGCTGCGCCGATTTCTCCGAGTCTGAGACCTGGTTGCAGCCGCGGGCCATCAGCGAGCCCTTCCCCAACGGCACGTACCTGGACAGCACCACCGCGGCGCTGTACCCCAACAGCAGCGCCTACAACTCGTCGCGCAACCCGTTCATCGATGAGACCGTGGCGCCCGGCCCCTACAAGGAGGTGCTGCCGTGCGAGGACCTGTGCTACAGCCTGGCCCAGAGCTGTCCGGCCGCCCTGGGACTGAGCTGCCCGGCTCGCTCGGCCTACGGCTTCAACACGAGTTACGGCCTGCGCACGGAGGCCGACGACAACGGTGCCGTCACCTGCAACTATCCCGGATCCGCTCATTTCTACTCGGCTGGACCAGCTAGCCCCCGGCTGCCGTGGCTCGGGCTCACATTAGCCGTAGCCGTCAGCGCCGTGGCTGCTGCGGTCTAGAGCTTGCACCCATCTACTTGTTGGCATGGCAACTTTTTTCAGACAGCTCCTGATAATATACATAGAAAGCGTCTTGTATATTCATTAATGTGTCATCTTGATTTTTGAGCCGGAAGCGCTCCTACCAACGATCTGGAATCGTAAGACGGGAAGGGAAGCGCTTGATTTCCGGAAGAGTTTCCTGTTGTTTTTTTCTTCCCCCCAGATGACATCATGATTTCGACAGCAAGGAGAGTTTGGACGAAATAGAGACAAAAGAGATTTGAACTACTTTGACCGCTGTGGTGTCCGTAGGGAGTGTAAAAAGGCCGTGTTTACGGTGTAGGAAAAGCGCAGAAGATGCACCCCATTATTCTCAAAAGATCTTTACCCATCGTAACAGCCCTTTGATAAATGATAAAATATAAAGTCTCTGTGTGCACGCCGGCAGTCATGATCCCTATGGCTGGGTGGTGCTCTTCTGGGCAGTCTGTAGCTCCTTGACCTGGGCCTCAAGCACGTCCACCTCCGCTGGCAAGATTAGCCGGGCAAGGAAGATTGGATCGGCACACATGCACGTACCTTGCCGCACAGAGCGAATCTCATTCTGCTCCAGCCTCGCCCAGCCGTAATAGGTCAGCTGGTAGGCGAAGATGGCCGTGAGCAAGACCTTGGCGATGGGGCGGCTGAACTCCTTCCAGAAGTTGGTCTACAACAGTCAGAAAAAAAAAGATCTGCATTCACCTGAAGAGCTTCTGTCGGGAGAAAGCGGAAAAAAGGCTGCTTGCGTACATTGGCCGAAGACTGCTTCTTCTGGGGTGCCGGCTGCTGAGGCTGCGATGAGTCCCACCGGCGAGCAGCGGGTCCAGCGTGAGGCCGAGCTGCTGCTGCTGCTGGGAGATGGCGCAGGGTAGCCCCCAAGTCCGGGCTTCTGATGAGTCGTCGCCCTAGAAGCATTTTCGAAGTATCGTATACGGGCTTTGTCCAGCTGTTGGTTGGGGGCTCGGAGGCTCCGGACACGGGGTATGCTTTTTAGACAGTACCGAGCGGGAGTAGTCAGGATTTCGGAGATCTCTGCCTTTTCTTTCCTTTCGGAAGGAGCCAGCTGCCCAATGGTAGGCCCTGCGCATACCCCACACTCAGAAGGGCCATCATGCTATGTAGCTGCAAGCGAGCCAGCCTATAATCTGCCCTGCACAGTCTATTCCAGGGGACTCAAGAACGGGTCTCCACTACGCTAACTGCCCTGTACAGCACGGCTTGGCTAATGACCATGTGGCCTTTTATGTGGTAAATGTGTCCCCTAATGTCCCAGACATTGAGCTTCATAATCCCTTCTCTAAACCTCGACCTCTGGGCAAACCTCTTCTTCAGCCAAACGACCACAGCCATAGCTTAACTCACAATTTTCTTGCTATCCTTGGGAAGCTAAAAAATATATATATATATACACTCTCTTTTAACTATTCACTATCTCCCCTGACTCTCATCTCTCTTTCCTTTCTGCTCTCTCTTCTCATCCCATTTTCCCTCCCACAAACAAAATGGTAGGTACTCTTGCCAATTCTGCTCTACGTCGACGACACTTATTGACTGGGAGCGTGTTTCCTCCACGTTTAGGTCCAGACACCGGAACAGCGGCGACGCAACCTCAAGTTCGCCCGCACTCAGGACGCGAGACGCGGCAAGTCCGAGGCGGAGATTAAGAAGCGCAGCAAGGAAGTGCAGAAGTCGCCCATCTCGCCGATATGGCTGGGTAAGTCTCGAATGCTAGGGAAGATGGGCTGCCAGATTGCTCTTACTAATAAACTCCAGGCATCCTGGCCTTTGTCATCTTTGGCGGTTTAGTTTTCGAGCTCATATCGCGCTTCCTCATGTAGGCTGATGGTCGACACGTCTTTGATGTAAGCTACAAGAACACCGCACCACGAGCGGGCGGCTGTCCGACGGGAACACACACAACGATACGACGTCAGCATTGGCCACGGGGACTGGTACCTGAATCGACTCGGCTGCCGAAAGGCACAGCTTCTGCGCTGACCGGCCACGTGACAGCGGCCATGACGGCCAAGCGTGTACGAGTATGAGCACAATGTTGTGCAACTTCTTCGGCCCCTTTTTTATTTTTATTTTTTCTTCTTTCCTTTTGTGAAGCTGAAAGGCAGGAACGACGAGCACGAGTCTGGAAGTGCTCGCAGAAAGTACAAACGCGGGATCTGGGGAGGTTGGTGAATACGAGTTGCATGTATCCCACAGCTACGGGCCTTGCTTTAGGAGTTTATTTTGGCTATCAAGAAGCAAATATGACATACGGTTGCGACCTATTTCACGCGGTAGAGGAGTGTCGGGGGAGATTGAATTTTTTATTATTATGAAAGGACAGGCACAATGTGCTGAGAAAACCCAAAAGCAAGAGAGAGGGAGGGAGAAAAAACGCAAATAAAGGCAAAATGAGCCCAGCAACACCGAAGGCCAGCCGGCCGATGATAGTACAGGGAAAAGCAGAGTAGAATGCGCCCTACAGTTGAATGCAGTCGTGCTCACTGGCCGGTCTTGGCCGTGTTGGCCGTGTTGGCCGTTGTGGCCGTTTCTGCCTCGGCCTCGTCTGGCAGCTGCTCAAGGTCGTCTTCGATCTCCTCGCGCTCTGTCACGTGACCGTCGATGCGGGCGGTGGCCTGGGCTGCGGACTCGGGCAGGTCGCTACCGCTCATCTGCCACTCCATGAGACGGCTGAAGGCGCTGGCGGGGTTGGCGCTGAGGTCGGCGTAGCGGCCGGTCTCGGCGACGGTGCCGTGGCTGTTGAGGACGATGATCTGGTCGGAGCGCTTGATGGTGGACAGGCGGTGGGCGATGGAGATGGTGGTGCTGCGGCTCTTGAGCAGCTCGGCGAGGGCGGCGTTGACGAGGGTCTCGGACTCGGCGTCGAGGGCGGAGGTGGCCTCGTCAAGGATGAGGATGTCGGGGTCCTTGATGAGGGCGCGGGCGATAGCGATGCGCTGCTTCTGGCCGCCGGAGAGCTGCGCGCCGCGGGGGCCGACATGGGTCTCGAGGCCGTCGGGGAAGTCGCTGATGAACTGGCAGTTTGCGCGCTGGGCGGCAGCGATGATGTCGGCGCGGTCGGCGTCGGGGCGGCCGTAGGCGATGTTGTCGGCGATGGTGCCGGAGAACAGGACGGGCTCCTGCGCGACCATGCCGATGCGACGACGCAGCGACTTGGCGTTCATGGAGGCGACGTCGACGCCGTTGATGGTGACACGACCGGCGGTGGGGTCGTAGAAGCGCAGCAGCAGGCTGGCGACGGTGGACTTGCCGCCGCCGGAGGGGCCGACGATGCAGACGTTGCTGCCGGAGGGGATGTCGAAGCTGAGGCCGTCAAAGATGCGCACGGCCGGGCGGGTGGGGTAGGAGAAGCGGACATTGTCGAAGCAGATGGGGCCCTGGGCGGAGGCGACGGGGACGCCAACGGTGGAGCGGATGGCTGGGGTGCGGTCGAGCAGCTCAAAGAGGCGCTCGGCAGCGCCGACGCCCTTCATAAGCTCGGAGTAGAAGCCGGAGACGCCAAAGAGGCTGGAGCCGGCAAAGGCGGTGTACATCATGAAGGAGGTCAGGTCGCCGACGGACATGGAGCCGTAGCGGACCAGGTTGCCGCCGACGACGAGCAGGGCGAGGATGGTCATGTTGCCGGCCCAGCCGTTGGCGCCAAAGTAGGTGGCCGAGACGAGGGCCTCGCGGCGGCCAAGTGCAAAGATTCGGCGGACCTGGGTGTTGTAGCGGGCGACCTCCTGGCGCTCGCCGGCAAAGGCCTGGCTGGTCTTGACGTTGCCGAGGCGCTCTTCGGCGATCTTGGTTAGCGAGCCGAGGTTGGCCTGGATGCGGCGAGCGATGGAGCGGATGACGCGGCCGTAGAGCACGGCGCCGACGGCGATGGGCGGGAACATGACGACGAGGATCGACGTCAGCTGCGGACTCATCCACAGCATGGCGGCCAGGCCGGCCGAGCCGCTGACGATGGCGCGCATGCCGTCCGACAGGTTCTGCGTGATGCTCTTTCCCACGATGATGGTGTCGGAGCTGAGCCGCGAGATCAGGTCGCCGACGCGGTTGGCGTCAAAGAACTCGGCGTCCTGCGTGTACGTGCGCCGGTACAGCTGCGTACGCAGCCGCGCCACCACCCGCTCGCTGACGATGCGCAGGATGATGATGCGCAGGAAGCTCGACAGCGCGCCCACCGTCAGCACCGCGCCAAAGGCCACAAAGAACTGGTTCAGCGTCAGGCCCAGCACCCGCACGTCTTCCACGGCTCCCTTGGTCGCCAGATCAAGCAGCCGCCCGACCGAGAAGGGGATCGACATCGACACCGCCGACGAGAATAGCAGGAACCCAAACGCCACCGCCAGCCACCGGAACTCCGGCCGCGCGATCCGCACCAGCCGCCACACCTCGCTAGCCGACGCCTTGCTCTGCGTCTTGCCCTCCTTTGATAGCCGCGCCTGCAGGTTGACCTGCGTCGCCTGCTCGGCCCTCTCGCTGCGCTGGAACCCGTGCCGTCCGAGGTGGTCCTCCGCTGCCGCCGAGACTGCAGTTTCTGCTGCACCTTCTGCTGCTGCACCTTCTGCCGGAGTCCCCCCACCTTTGCCGCCTTGCTGCCGTATCGCCGTCGTTGACATCCGCCGAAGAGCTTTTACAGCCGCCAGCGTCCGGCTGCTGCCGCTGCCTCTCCGCCATATTGCTGCGCTGTCCAGACATCTGGGCCGTGCTGTTGCCCCCCTTGCAGCTACTGCTGCTGCTACTGCTAATGATGATGATGAAGATGTCGCCGTAGATGCTAACCTTGCTGTCCGGAATGCTGTCGGAAAGATGCTGCCACTACATATAGCTGAATGCTGCTGCTGCCACGAATTTGTCGCTGGCCGCTGCGCTTGCCGGAGCAACGAAAGCTCGCATCCGCCGCCGCCGCCGCTGCCGCCGCTCACACCATGGCCGTAAATGGCACGTTCCCGGAGTTGAAGCACGCCCTGACGCCGCAGAGCCCCGGAAACCATTGCTGGTGTCGGTTCGTCGCGAGGACGGCGTCGATCCGTTTGTTACTGCTTCTCCTCCTTACTCTTTTTTTTCTTTCTTCTTCTTCTTCTTTTTCTCCTTTTTGTATTCTTATCCTTCCTTCTTTGATGCTTCTTCGTCCCTTCAGCCGTTTTCTGGGCTGGCAATGCGTGCGCAAGTTTTCATCCGCCACTGAGGATCGCCGGACTAAAGTGCTGTAGGCCAGAATTTTCAATTCGCCGACAGCGGCAAAGCGTGGCTGTCATACCGTCATAATACGGCCCCTCTTAAGACCGAGGTGCTGTTAGCGCCGCTCGGCTGGGGCGTTGGGGGCCCTGTCCTAACCCCGCTAAGCCACAATAGCTACAACTACGAGTACTGTGTACTCGTACGTACAGCAGCTGTCACGATTGCGATACCGAGACCGAAAACCGAGAAGGCCTACCGCTCAGAGCCGGGAAATCCCTGAATGATCAAGGCACAGCTAATATATTAGCTCTATTGTGATGGCCACACCTGCTCCGACCATTCCTGATCATCCCTGTCTTCTAATAGAGAAGCAAAAAAAAAAAAAAAAACACTACTTGTTACAATAATAGCACACAAATAACAGGATGAAACCATCCTCGCGCAATACCGAACCCAGTATAAAAAGCGTAGACATATAAACAGCCAATCGCCAATCTCACACCACCGGCCTGTCCTGCATGAGCGTCTCCGCGACCTCTGCATCTATGCCATCGTCTAAATTCGGCACCCCGTCGCCCGTCTCCTCCACCCGCCGCCGCTTGTTTGCGCCATTTGTCAGCACCGGCACTGCCTGGGACGCAAGATGCGACAGGATTTCTATCCCGGAAGCCGAAGAGATGGACGCTGGCAGGGACTGCTGTGCTTGCGTTTGTGCCTGCGTCTCTGGCTCTGGCTGTGGCTGTGGCTGCTGTGCCAGTAGCTGTTGTGCCAATGCCGCTGCCGTGCTCGCTGTTGCGACGGCCCCATTGCCGCTGACACCGCCGCCGCCCACTGTCTGCTCTGCAGCATCGGCCATCGCCGGCAGTGTCCCCGTTGACATCGATGGCTCGCCCGGAAACACAGCCTCGCTTGGCTCGTCCGGCTCTGTCGCCGGCGGCGTCAGCGCTTCCATCTCCGGCCGCGGCGGCTCCTGCAGCTGCCCAGCTCCCGTGCTCGGCCTGGCCGGGTCGTTGCTGTTGTCTGCCCCATTAAGGCCGCGCATGATCCGGTCTTCCACCTCGCGCTTCCTTGCGTCCACCTGCGCCCTCCGCTGCCCCAGCCCCGCCAGTTGATTCACTTCCGCCTCCAGCGCTGTTTGGCATCCCGCAAGCAGCCCCTCCAGCACAGTCTTGAGCTCCGAGCGCGCCTTGACCGTCTGGCTCATAGCCTGCTCCGCGTTCGCTATGCTCTTCATCAGCCCGTTCAGCCTCGCAGCGTACACTGGCGCCGCCGGCGGCGTCCCGTCCATGATCTTGTGGAAATCCGCGTCGGCTATGCTGACGCTCCCCTGCGCCGAGAGCAGCACCTTGGACAGGCTCTGCTGCGACGCCACAAGGGGTGCCAGCTCTGACGGCACGGGGGGGCTGGAGCTCGACCCGAAGATAGAGCCGCCACCGAATGCAGGCCGTGATGTGCCCTTAGCTTTGTCCAGTTCTAGAAGGAGTAGCAACCGTAAGCAAGATGCGCTTTGACGTAATCTCCCTCAGTTCTTGCGTCTCAGTTTTCTTTATTATCCCCTTATTTTTCCCATTCGGGCCTGCACCCGCCCAGAACGACTTCTTGACGTACCGCCTATTCTTGTCTCAACAGCTGTCTGGATTGGCGCTTCGAAAATATTCCGCTCGCGCCATACATCCACAACCCGTCGTAACTTATTCTGCACCTCCGAAGGGGCGCCCTTGTACGCAGATGCTATCGCCTCAGCAATGACAGGCGAGAAGGCCACGACAAAGTCCTCCTTATGTCGAGCCTTAGATTGTTGAGTCACCTCTGTCACAGACGAGCATGTTAGCGGTTGTGCAACACAAAAAGGGTCAACTCGGGCTCATTGGCGTCCGTAACCACTGACCATTCGCGAGATAGACGAGATTGAGTCGTTTCGGACTTGGGGAGTCCTTCAACCGCTGGAACCATAGCTGCACAGTCCGTTCCGCATGTCGCCTGGTGGGGGGAGGAGGAGGCGGGAAGACGCCGCATATTAGCATTACAGCACTCTGCCAGAAAGTGTATGAGCATCTTGATGCAGTATCAGCCAAACATACCGGTGGAACATGATCCATTGGGCGGCTGTGGCAATGCTGTCGTGGGTTTCGTTCAGCGCAGACAGCTTGGCCAGAACGGCGTCATCTGTGTATGCCATTATGCTAGACGGCAGAGAACAAGAGGGAAAGGCGAAAATGTAACAGAGTTAAGGAAGTAGATGAATTGAATAAAGAAACACAGACACTGCATCCGTAGAAAATGCAGAGACAGCGACTCCTCGGATAACAGAGCTTGACGATTAAAGTTTGCGCCGAAGCCACTAGAAGACAATGCCAGCGGTACTCTGGAGGTGAAGAGCGAAGCTAAGCGAGAGCATTGACAGCAGAGTTGCCTCGTGTTTCAATCCTTAATTGGACCTCGAGCAACGGAGGTTCTCATTTAGTGTTGTGCAGTGATGTGATGTGGTTACGAGAAAATATAGGCTGACGCAGACACGAGATGGCTAACGCTAAATGTCCCTCTAATGCTTTTAATAACAGAAGAAAGCACAGTTAACGGACAGCCAGGGCAACCAGGTTGGTAGCTACGCCAGTATTGATGCTGTGGATCGAGCGGATGTGGAGCCGAAGATATTTTGTCCGGCTGCGTGCGAATCACGAGGCGAAGGGGGAAGGGGTCCGGAGGAAAGATTTCGATGCTGTGGTGACGCTGCGATGTGCAAAAACAAACAGCTTCCCAGGTCGCAGAAAGAGCTCAAAAACGCACTATTACTGTACAAAGTACGCCGTACTCGTACTATTATGCAGACCCCTTTGGGCCACCTCAAAAGGTGCACGGTTCCTATATGCATTTATCGAATATGTCATAAAGCGACGGATCGGCCAAACAACCAGCTACGAAGAGCCGTTACTCCCTATGAAGAAGCAACCGCCTGTTATTGAAGATACCATCAGCTCTCTCTCAACCGCAACAAAGCCTGAAGCTAGCATCTGGCTACACATACATGAACTCTCCCTAATTTCATTCGACCCAAAACCCCTCACTCCCTCAAAACCTGCCACCGTCTTCTCTGATTGCCCCCTTTGCGACCAAAAGGACAACTATGGCGGACAGATTCCCATCTCTGGAGGACTTTGACTCTGGCGGTACGTATCAACCACACAGAATCCTCCTCCCCTAGTCTTTCTTTATTCATCTGGTCGGAGTTTCTGCTGACAGGTTTTGTTTCCTAACACCTACTGTAGCCCAGACGGACATCAAGGAGTCGTCGCTAGAGGCAACAACAGACGACTTTCTGGCTCGCGAGCGGGCGATTCTCGGCGACGATGCCAACCAGTTCGTGACGCCAGCCGACACCGCAGCATTCTCAGGCGGTGACGACGACCTTCTGGGAGGTGGCGACGGCGATTCTGCTGAGACGGCCCAATTTGAGAGCAGCTTCCCCGACCTATCCGCCCAAAATCAGGTGCGTTTTTGTGGGAGAGAGAGAGAGGGAGAGAGTGAATCAGTGAGACACACATTCTAACAAGGGTGCTAACTGGCGGCGAGGGACAGACCACGACATCCATCACGGGCCCTTCATTGGACTTCAAGTCGGGCTACACGACAACGGTCGAGGACGAGGAGGAGCCGGAGGTGATCCGGGCCTGGAGGCAGAAACGCGACGAGCAGAACGCCAAGCGGGCGGCGCAGTTTTCGCAACAGCGCGAGGAGACCGTCGCCGAGGCGCAGCGCAACATTGACGACTTCTACGACAACTACAACAACAAGAAGGACAAGGTCATCAGCCAGACGCGCCGGGACGCCGAGCAGTTCCTTGCCAACCGCGACGACGTGACCTCGGGTGGCACCAGCTGGGACCGCATCGCCAAGATTGTCGACGTGTCCGGCAAGGGATCCAAGGGAGGCGCGGCCGGCTCGGGCAAAGAGCGCTTCCGGGAGCTCCTGGTGAGCTTGCGCAAGGACGAGAAGGCGCCGGGTGCCGAAGGCTATTAGGAGAAAGCTCTCCGGTGCGCGCAGGCATCTGGCTGCGGCACAAACTGCAGCAGCCTCGCCACGCCCCATCTCGCTGCGAACAAGGATCTCCTGAGCCTCAACCACGGCCTTCTCTGATGATGGGAAAGGGGCCCAGGAGGGTAGAGGGAGAAGAAGGAAAGGGGGAGAGGGGAGATAAGTAGTGGTAGAGAGAGTGAGGAGATTATCTGCAAGCCGCAGAAGCAGCAGTCTGCGACTCGGCGAAAGAGAAAGAGAGAGAGAGAGAGAGCGAGAGCAGCGGTTTTGGGGATATGAGCCCGCATGTATAAAATTATCTAGAGAGGCAGGGAGAGGTCGGCCGGCCTACACGGATGCATGTTTTAATTTTCTTTCTCGATTCCATTGCGCTCGAATGTCCGACGAGGCTACAAAAGGGTTACAATGGCTTGAAAATGATGGCTAACGTTGCTTGCACGCAACTGGTGGGTGGGAGTAGTCAAACCTCTTTTTTCGACCAGCACACCGTGCATCTTACGTAAAGACCCTGCTAGTTGCAGCTCGGGCAAGTTATAGATCAACGTGCTGGGACCTGCGCAATTTCACGAGAGCTTCACCAGTGGTCATCTAACTCCAATGTATTGCGAGGTTTCCTTTCTTTTCCCTTTTTTTTAGAAGCACCAAAGCAAAGTAGACTGCACGAGCTGCAAGAAATAATACGTCTACAAGCGTTCGCGACCCTACGAGACAACAGGTAGGTAATAAACACGCATATATTATAATCAAGAATAACCAGCCACTTGACAAAAATGTGTCAATGTACCTACACATGATATTCTACAGCTTCGCCTTAACGTCCTGCTTCTGCATAGTCTCGGCGACGATACGTCTCTGAATCTTACCGGTTGCCGTCTTAGGCATGACATCGGTAAAGTAAATCTGGCTTGTGAGTTTTTTGTGATCGCAATAGCAACAACACACGACTGTATAGAAAAAGGAGTGACCTACCTTCTTGGGAACCTTGAACTTTGCAAGCTTTTCGGAAACCCAGGCACGCAGGGCGTCAGCAGTTAGCTCAACACCAGGCTTGCGAACAACGGCGACACCAATGTCCTGGCCATACAGGTCGTCGGGGATGGCAAAGCAGACGGCCTCGGCGATTTCGGGATGGCGGGCAAGAATGTTGTCGAGCTCGATGGGGCTAATCTTCTCGCCGCCCTTGTTGATGAGCTCCTTGATACGGCCGGTGATGATGATGTAGCCGTCCTCGTCCTTGCGGCCCTGGTCACCGGTGCGGAAGAAACCGTCGGCAGTATAGGCAGTAGCGTTAGCGGACGGGTTGTTGAGGTAGCCCTTGGTGACGTTCTCGCCTCGGACGCAGATCTCGCCCTCAGCGCCGGTGGGCAGCTCGCTGCCGGCGTCGTCGAGGATGCGCATCTCGACGCCCTGGCCGATACCGACGGCGCCCGGCTTGCGCTGTGCTGGCGGCAGGGGGTTAGACGTCATCTGGTGGGCAGCCTCGGTCATGGCATAGGCCTCGAGCACGGGTGCGCCCAGCGCGGCCTCAAGCTGCGCAAACACGGTCGGCGACAGCGGCGACGAGCAGGAGCGCACGAAGCGGATTGCCGGCCTCGGCTGCGGCACAGGGTTCTTCAGCAAAATCTGGTGGATCGTCGGCACCGCCGTGTACCAGTTGGCGCCGTGCTCTACAAAGTCGCGCCAGAATTCTGTCGCAGAGAAT
The DNA here is from genome assembly GCA_000806385.1 of Leptographium procerum. NCBI lineage: Eukaryota > Fungi > Ascomycota > Sordariomycetes > Ophiostomatales > Ophiostomataceae > Leptographium > Leptographium procerum. Next base: position 32,629 of record JRUC01000172.1, read on the forward strand.
TTGGGCGGCACAATCAGCGATCCGCCCGACAGCAGCGGCGCCAGCAGCCCGCAAACCAGCCCGTGCACGTGAAACAGAGGCATCACCAGCATCGTCCGGTCCGCTGGAGTCAGCTGGTACGTGTTCTTGATATTCTCTGTCGTTGTTGTCAGGTCATACTCGGCATGTGAGGGGGGAAAAAAAGGGAGGGTGGGTACTAACTCATTGTCCGTGTCAGATTACGATGAGTGAGAGGCACCTAGGCGAGACAAACGGGTTAGAGTCCCGGGTTGAGGCTGAAGCTAGAGGAGAACTCCGGGGGAGATCCGGTGAGACAAACCACTTTAGGTCGTGATGTAGTACCGCTATTGTGCTGTCAGTGGATAGACTCAAACTCGTCCGAGGTGTAGCATGACATGATGGAGTGTAGGGGATGGCCGTAAGAATAGCTGAGCATATAGAAGAGACAAGGAGTTTGCAAACAAACCTCGTGTGTAGGACGAGGGCCACGTCGTCGGGCTCGGCGACCAGAACCGGCTGGGCGGCGGCGCCCTGCAGCTGTCCCAGCTCCTTGACATCAAGAGCAACCTCATGTCTGGCCGCATCCCAGTAGGACTCCGCAATGGCTGCTTTGAACTTGCGTGCAGCACGGACGGCCGGGCTGTTGGCCGCGTAAGCTCCGCGGGGGACGAGTACGATGGCGGACTTGACATCTTCGATGTAGAACTCAAACTCCTCCTGCTTGTAGGCCGGATTGAGCGGAGCGGCCACGGCACGCTGCCAGGCAGCAGCGAGGAAGGCCACGACAAACTCGTACGAGTTGACTGTGGCGATGGAGACCGGAGCCGCAAGGCCGATGCCGAGGGCCGCAAGTTTGGCCTGGTAGCGCGAGACGTCGGAGACAAGGTCCAGATAGGAGACGACGAGCGGCGCGGGCGAGGCAGCAGTGCGCGGGATAATGACTGCCGGAGAGCTCGACAGGCCAGTTATGGCCGAGCGGAGAGTTGGAGACATGGTGAGCAGATGAGGAGTAGATGAGAACGCTGAGCGGATCTTTATTGCTGTAGGATGTGTCTCGCAGCAATGTTATCGAAGCTTGTCCCCTGATTGCGCTGATTATGCCGCTTCTTCTTCTTCTTCTTCTTCTTCTTCTTCTTGGCACGTCGGGACCAGCAACAGTGCAATGCGAAGATGTACGCTAAGAA